>PVJD01003782.1:0-108737 GCA_004026545.1 Mormoops blainvillei
AGAGGATGGCGACTCTGAAACCCACAAGAACACCTTCCAGAGGGGATGGAGACCTGTTTGCGCAGCCAGCTAGAAACAGATAAGGATACGGGGAACCTCTGGGCATGGTTCTGGCTTATAGCCTGGCGGGGGGCGCAAGGGAAGTGCTGGGTCTCATGGGAGAACAGGGCTCCGGGCAGGAGTGTCCTCAGGCCCCCACCAAAGTTGGAATCCTGTAAAAGAAAACCTGTTTCCTTCAGCACTGATTGTTGGGAAATGCATCAAGGCACCACATGGATGAGCCTTGCTTTGCTTGGTTACAGTTTTTTAGTGTCATTGGCTTTGGGGATTATTTGTGAAATGTGGACATCACTGAATGCCAAAGGCCAAAAGTAATTTCTTCTAAGTTAATCATTAATGGCCTTTGGGAAAATTATGTTATTTGTTAAAATCATCTTTTATATTATAATTTACTATCAAATCCCATGTTTTTGTCCTTTGATGTTTCATTTACTCTTCCAAGCTTAGATAAAATTCCTCTAAAGATATCATAACTGCTTGTTTCTGTTTTCTACTACTTTGCTATGACTTGATTTATATGTTTAATTGTTTAAATCTATCTAAAGGACGTTTTGTATAATGTAAATTAAATTGTTTTTCAGTATTGCCAGCATCCAGAAATCAATACAGAAGGGGTTTTACTTCTCCATAAAGCAGGTAATTTGCATATTTTTAAAATGCTGAACACAGTGTAAATGTGAGATAATTTAAGCCAGAGAAAATATTTTTTACACTCCACCTTGGAAAATAATGGAAGTTCTGTAGTCGTATAACTCATTTTCTTTCAAGGTATTTTTGGATAGAATCCAGGAAAACTGCCCTTTGTAAAACAGATAAATATTTCATCTGAAACCTTGGTCTGCTTAAAAAAGAAACTACTAAGCATATTTAAGTGTCTATGTTAGTTACTGTGGTACAAATTCTGTTCAATAGAAGTTTCATGCCGAGAAAACCCATGAACTACCTAAGATGAATGCCTTTGTTGTGATTATTCTCTTCAGGAGCTAGAAAATAACTGCTTAGAAAGATTACACGTGAGGGTAATTGCTGTTTAATGGAGAAAAACTGGGGGAAATAATTATGAGTGAATGAGATATTTCCTAATTATCTGTCATTTAAAAAGAAACAAAAAAGAAACATGGTATGTTTTCAGAAAGACTTGGAAGTGATACCAAAAGGTAAAATTTGATGGTGCGCACACAAAAGAAATTTCCAGAAGAAATCAGAGATTATGGTATGTAAAAGGTCTTTGGAGAGCAACCAGCAAGGTGTGTGTTACCTTTAATTGACATTTCTACATAATCAAGGTGGAAGGACACATCCAACTCTGATATCAGTAATTAGAATCCGGAGATGCCAACAGAAAGACATTTCCTGGGGTGGGGGTGGGGGAGGAGTGGCAATGGAGAAAAGCAACCTTTGAATTTCTTATTGTGTATAATGCATTAAAGAAATATTAGTCAGCTAATAAAGGTTTATATCTGTGAGCCTGTATTGACGTTACTCAGATAACATTTCTCTGATGTTTTTATCTGCTGCAGCGGTATTCTTAAGTCTGTAGATACTAGCCCCGGCTGTCTGCCTATCAGAGTTCTCCAGCCCTGCCTCGGAGGAGCCGCTAATCGGGGTGCAGAGGAAGGAGCAGCACTGTGAGTTCCTCAGCATGACTGGCTAGCTGTTGCTGAACAAGGTAGGAGTCAATAACCAGACAAGACAACGATACCAGAGACGTTACAAGGCAGGATGTGATCAAGCGTGCAGCTGGAAGCAGTCCCTCCTCTGGATTTCCAGAGCACTGTATTTGCGTCTCTATGGCGCCTTCCTCTTTCTTTGCGATATTACTGCTTTCTCTCTCTTCCCGCTATCAGAGAGTGACAACTCCAAGGCGAGCTCCAGGTCTGCTTCGCCTTTGCTCTGCCACACAGAGCCTAGCCTGGGCCTGCCTAGGATTGCCGCGAGCAAACATTTGTTATCTGAATAAAATGAGGGACGCAGAGAATTAAGTTTGGGTGTAAAGAGGATGGGGGAGGGACAGGGTTTGTGTGAAAATTCTCACATGTGACAAAAATCGATTTAAAACAAACAATAAATGTCTGAAGCAGACTTTTTTTTTTTTTTTTTTTTTTTTTTTTTTTACCTCTGTAGCTTCCACGCATCCTTTTTGTGATGAGAATGCCTCGATTTTCTTTTGGGAAACTACTGTTCCCCTATTGTATGTCCTTGGCGGACTGCGATCCAGGTGGCCTGCCCTCCCTTGGCCACAATCACACTCTCATGGAGACGGGACTCAGGCAGAACAAGGACAGAAATGGCCAGTAATTACCCCACTGACAGCCTCTCCACCGAACCACACCAATCAGAGCACATATTTCCTTGACTTTATTCAGAACGAATTTTATCCATTTGTTAAATACTTGTTTTTTCTTTATGTTGGACATCATTCAATGTCTTCTGCGGACTCATGTATTAACATTTTAGTGTTATCTTTTTGTGGGCTTTTTATGTAAAGTGATAGTAAGCTGCTATTATAGTTGTCGGAAACATTTTTCTAGTGATTTGAATTTTTACAAATATTTTATTCCTATATTGTAAACATAAAGAAACATTAAGAGAATGATATATGAAACACTTATGAACCTACGTCCAGCTTTTTCAGATAATATTTTGCCATAATTTCAGAAATTTTTCAAGAAGAAAAAACTACAAATTACAAAAATGTATATAATCTTCATGATACTGATTTTTTTTTTTTGGAAATTTGTTGATAATCCCTTTGTGACCCTTGTCTTGTCAGTTTTTATAACTGTTTAATGTGTTTGTGAAAAGAAGAAGCATTCTCTGTTTGCCACTTGCAGGATTCTCTGTATCCCTACTAGATTAAAATTGTTAGTTTTATTTTATAAATATTCTATATCCTTCGTAAAGTTTTTTTGTCTTCTTGGCCTAATAGTTTCTGATAACGGTATTAAACATTTCTCACCACAACTGTGGATTTGTAAGTATTTCCTTGTCATTCTGTTTTTGCTTCATATATATTTTTTGCTTTATACATTATGTAACTATATATTTTGTAACTATGTTGTTGTATACATACAAATTCATGATTGTATGTGATTTTTTTTTTCTGTTGATTATTATGTAGTATCCCTTGTTATCCAAGTTTTTTACTTCACGTTCTATTTTGTCTAATTTAGTAACTACTACACTGGCTTTTTTCCTCTAGTATTTCCTCTATTTTTATATTTGCCTTATATCCCTCTTTTGAAACATTCCCTTTCAGGTCTTTTTTTCTTTGAAATTTTATGTGGCTTTGTTTTAGGGATAATTTGGTGGCTTTTCACCTTGGCTGCACGTTGAAAATCGCCGGGGAAGTTTTTAAAAATCCCCACTGCCCTGCTGCCTGCACTTTGCCCACCCATTACCCAGAGAAATTAGGGTGGGATTACCTGGGGCCTGAGCGTGGAATTTTTTTTTCCATTGTGGTAGGAAAACATAACATAAAATTTACCATCTTCAGCATTTTTAAGTGCATTTCAGGGTGTTAAGTATCTTCATATTGTCGTGTAATGGAGTTCCATGTTTGTTCACACCAGTCCTATACTGGTGAATACAGCATCAGCCCCAGCCCGTAGCTGACTAAAATTCTTAGCCTTATGCTTTGCTGTTTGCTATTTCATTTTGTGTCCACATTGCAAAAGTTTAGCAGGGTAGACATCTATTTTCTCTCAGTACCTTGAAAACATCACTTTACTGGCTTCTTTGTGACATCTAATATTTCTGATGGGAAGACTGTGGCCTAATTGCACATAACTTGTCTTTTTTCTATGATAGCTTTTAATATTTTTTTGATGTTTTGAACTCACCCTGTAATGATTTAACTTCTTTATCCTTTTGGTATATACAACAGATTTTTTTTTTAGAGACAACTATAATAGACTATTTATTTGTACTTAAACTTATAAACCAACCAGCCAAACTGGTACTATTATGATCACAGCAAAATACAAAATACCTTTTAAAAATATTTGAGTAATAAACAAATTAGTGGTTATAGTAAAACAGCAAAAGAGACAGAGGAGATCAGTGAAGCATAGTATAGCTTAACCAGTCACTTCAACTGAGGCTTTTTAAAAAACATTCTAGCACTTTATATGCTTATCTTTAATCCAATAATTCTTACATTTTATGATGTATATTTGTATTATAATTTTTAATTAAAAACTTAAATTACAGTTTAAATTCAATATTAGTGTATATTAGTTTCAGGTGCTCGGCATAGTGGTTAGATAAGCATATACTTTACAAAGTCCCCGATATTCCCAGTGCCCAGCTGGCACCATATATTGTTATTACAATATTATTGACTCAATTTCCTATGCTGTACTTTACATCCCCATGACTATTTTGTAGTTATCAATTGAATCGAAGTTTTTAACAAGCTTCCCAATCTCAGAAAATGTACTTGTACATTTTCATCACACATCTTTGTACTTGTACTCATACTTTCTCTCCTCGAGGTTAAGATTTTAGATCCTAGAGTTATCCAAAATAGTATTCTATCTAGTTATCTGTAGCCAGAGGCATCTTTTATGATGAGTCTATAGCAGCAAGGTACAGAAAGCTCTTTGATTAGACTTCGGGCATACGTCACCCCCACCACACCCCTCCATGTGGACACAATTGGTATAATGAGAAGCAGAATATCAAGGCAGGATACATAGAAAGATCGTACGAGAGGTAATACAGCCATTGCCCAAACTGGGATTGACTATATCCATCGTCACACATGTTCAGGCTGTATGTTCATGGAGCGATCTGGGAGTAAATCCATGGTTTGTTGGGAACTAGCTGAATTGCTTCATAACTCTCCCCAGCTGTTTCCAAGACGCCTCCAAATCACTGATGGGATGACTTTGTTGCAACTGGACCTGGGGCTGCAGGGATTTCTCTCCATAACTCTAGAGCTGATTGTTCCAGGTCTGTTGTTCCAAATCTGGTTATTCCAGGTTTGGGGGCACCAGGTCTGACTGTTCCAGGTATGATAGTTTCAAGATGTTCCAGGAATGGTTGCTCCAAGATGGGTTATTGCAGACCTGGTTACACCACGCTGAAAGCGTTCACCAGGCATCCTTGGTGATAGGGAGAGGTGCAGGTTCTTTGTAGTTGCTGAGCCCGGAGTCACATAGTTGCTATTCTTTGGCCAGTTGTATTTTTGCTACCTCTCATTTCATTCTCTGGTTCTGGAACCAGGTCTGAATTTGTTGGAGGGTTCTTGCATCTACTGCAGGCTGAGATACTTCTGTCTCTGAAATATCATCGAGTACAAAGAGCTGGGCCTGCAAGAAGACGGTTCTGATCCCGTTTCTTGACGTGGACCTTCTCTTCCTTCTTCACTGCACTGTTTTTCCCATAAGTGGGTAGTATTACGCTGGGACTGGTGAAAGACTCAGAGCTATTCTAAACAAGCAGATCTCCGAGGAAGGAAGAGGAGAGACAGTCTCCGCGTGGAGTGTTTCAGCAGAGGACATTTGCAAAAATGCTTAATTTTCTTTAGGCGCATAAATCTCAGGCATGGGTGAAGGTTCCCTAGAATTGGATACTTCTGGGCCATACAGGCTTCGGGGAGAAGCTGGAGTCACATTTATATTGCTTTGCAGTAGTAACGGATACCAAACAGCTCAGTCTGGCAAAAAGCTGTACACACTTTCAATATGAGGATTCAGCTCTTTCCCTTCCCTTCATTTTCTGCTTCTAGAATCCTCAAAATCAATAATAACTCTTAATTGTTCTCTCATAGTTTTTCTTATTTATTTATTTATTTATTGCCATGAACTAGATGAATTCCTCCCTTCAAATTCAACAATCCTTTCTTAGAATATTTCTGGCCTACAGTTAATGTGTTCGAATGATTTCTTTATTGTAATGTCTATACTTTTTATTTCTATTTGTTTCTCTTTCAGATCCACCTGTTTCATTATTCATTTTTTGCTTTATACTTTTTCTTTTTTAATGGAAAGTTTAACTTCGTGTATCTCTTTGAGCATCACCAGCACATTTATTTTCAATTTCTTATCAAACAGTTCCCTAAAATTTATTTTATCTAGAGTGAACTCATGTTCCACTGGGGAAGTGAGGTTCATCTCTCTCTTTTATTTTAATACTATTTCTGTTATTTTTATTTTACTTTACTTATTTTTTAAAGATTTTATTTATTTATTTCCAGGGAGAGGGGAAGGGAGGGAGAAAAATGCCAATGTTTGAGAGAAACATCTATTGGCTGCCTCTCATATGCCCCCAAGTGGGGACTCGGCCCACAACCCTGGTATGTGCCCCTATCAGGAATCGAACTGGTAACCTTTTGGGTCACAGGCTGGCACTCAATCTACTGAGCCATGCCAGCCAAGGATATTTCTGTAATTTTAATGTGGTTTTGGAATTTTGTTTTGCCACAGGATCACTGTAATAGAAAAGTTTTTAATTTTTTATTTATTTCCCCACTTTCCCTTTCCTTCTGCGTTCCTACCTTCCTATCGACCATATTGCTTGTGCCACATAGTACCCTGGGGCCCCCAGAACAGGGTATACAGTAGTGGTTTGATATTCTTGACTTACTGTGATATTGTAGATATGACAGAGACCTTCACTACATCAGACCATGTGAATTCCTACTTCCTAACATCTGTAGCTCTGAGCGCTGGGTGAGCCAACTTTTTTTCAGTCTCATATGACTAGAAGGGGGAACTCCTGCCCTAGTCCTTCTTCCTATAGTTCTCTGTGTGACAGTGTGTACACTGTTAGCAGTTTTGTTTCTGTTTTATATTGGTGATTGTACTTAAGCTTTTTGAATCTAATTAAGTCATTTTGATTTTGATTTCCCCTTTTTATATCCTGATTATTATTGCTATGTATTTGGACCAGGTATGGGGATTGAAGGTAGGAGGGACATTTTATCCAAGCTGAGGCTGCTACACCTGACCAGACAACAGTTGTTTCCTTCTGCTTACGTTTCATATGCAAAAGTTTGAGACGTACATGATCAGATATTACCTCATTCCTCTTTTGATTCCTCTTCATGCTTCTAACCCTAAAGAATTCTCTCCTCCAGACATTGGATAAATATTTACTTTTTCTACTTTGTCAGAAGATCTTACTATTTTATTTTCACCTTTAGCTTTTAAATTCTACTTAGAATACATTCTATTATAAAATATGAGATAGACTAAAATTTAATTCTGAGCTATGTCTTCTGTTTTATTGATTTACCTCTCTAGTCATCTGCCAATAGCTTTCTGTTTTAATTATCACTTAAAACACTTTAATCACTTTAATTATCAGGTAGAACGAATCCCACTGCATTATTTTTTATTAAATATTTTTAAGTTGAATTATAGTTGATATACAATATTATATTAGTTTCAGGTATACAACATAGTGCGATGTTTTTATACATTATGAAATGATCACCATGATAAGTCTAATTACCATATGTCACCATACAAAGTTAATAAAATATTAATTACATTCCCCACACTGTACATTATATCCCCACGACTTATTTATATTCTTCCCCTTTTCAAAATGTGTTTTAGTTCTTGTCTATTTAGTTTTTAATAATAAACTTTACATCAATTTATAATTTAAAAAGCACATTGCAATTTTTACTAGTATTTGCATTAAACCGACATATTAACCTGAGGAAGATTTATAGGAATATGGCATGCAGTAATATGTCATTTAAAAATTATCCCATTAATAAGTTTTTGATTTTCTTATTGTAGATCACATTCATTTTTATGTAATTCTAGCTTTTTAATGCTTGCTTTCACTTTTCCGTCATTAAAAAAAAATTACTTATAGCCCATAGGACAACTCTGTCTTCTTATTACATCTCCTTTTTCTTCTTAGTGAAAGCATTTAAAGGTAGGAATATGCCTCTGGTTCTGAAGGAATTTCTTGCCCTTTTCAAAACACTAGGTTCTAGTTTTATTTGGTATTATATTAAGCAATTTTTAATTTTTAGTTCTAATTATAAAAGCAATAACCCTTAGTTATAGGAAATTATAAAATCTCAAGAAAGAAGGGGGAATTCCAATTTGGAGAATGGTGAGCAGGCTGCTTTCTTGATGCCTTTTTAAAAAAAAATGTGCCTTGAAGAACTTTTGACAGTGGAATTTTGGAGAGAGGAAAGACAACAGGGTGTTCCAAAGGTCAGGGGTGGTATGGAAATAAAACTATTCAATGTGGTTCATGGGATATTACTGGGTCCCTAGAATAAATATGGAAACAGATAAGGCCAGAGTGAGTTGGGATGAGATTTGAAAGTCATGAATGTTAGGCTAAAGAATTTGGCATTTATATTCTGCAGGAAGTGAAAATCTGAGTTTCACATTTGTCCTTAAAAATCTCAACTTTAGGAACAGCACATAGAAGCACAATGTTACATTTGAGACTCACTGTTTGTTCATTTCCTGTGAGACATTTTTGAATATAAAATGGGAGGAAAGACTTGTATTTAAGTTCCTTCCTGATTTTTTTCCCAATGGGAAGAGGGAAAGTTATACACTTATCTAATATAATTGAACACAAGCAAAATTCCACATCTATACCCAACTGTAAAATCCAGTCACAGAAGCAGGTGTGTAACTTTAAACACAGAAAAAACTTTATATTGCTAGAAGAGTAAATTTACAATCAGTAAAGGGTCTTTGTAATGTTATCTAAAATCTGAGAAGTCCGTAGCTTTGATTGTCCAGTAAGTTGAAAGAAGTTTTTTTTTTAATCTTGGGTTTAGTTTTTCTTGGTCTAAGGCCCAATCTATTGCCAGTGGTGAGTCAGAAATGTTTGAAATAGTTCATGTGCAGTCACCTGTGTTTATCTCTTATCTTCCTTGGACAGCCAGGCCTGTTTCTTACTCATCTGCTTATTTCACAAAAGCCCTGCAAAGTGTTCCTATATTAAATGTTCGTTGAATTACATAAAAAGGTTTCAACACTCAGTCAAAAATGTGAGACAACAAATAGCATTTTGTGATGTGTATGTTGCTGTGAACTTTAAGTAGGTAGTTAGAATCATAAGGCCGAAATCAACCCAGAAGTTTCCTTCTCCCTTTTCCTTGATTGGGAAGAACTGCTCAATAAAAGCTCTTAGCTGAAGAAGAAAAGTTCTGGTAAAGGTATGTTCTCAAAATAATAATAAAAAAGTAAAAACATTTACTGACAGAAAGTGATAATTATTAACTGAAGAGACTGAATTACACAGGAAATAGTGATATCCATCTTTGGAGACAGGATTGAATAACAGATGCAGAATCACTAAGCTCCCTCCCCAAAACCCTAAAGAAAATGAAAAATAAGTTGGCCAGTAAATAATTTACCAGCAGTATGCAAACCAAGGAAGGTTACACATTTTGTAGAATGTCTTCCTGAGTGATAAAGTTTAAGGAATCTTCTCATTTTTCATTTCTACCCCACCTTCCACTGGCCACCAGAGTACTTCTCAGAGGTTCCTGTAAGTATTTCTGTGAAGTTTCTCTTGTCCATACACCTGGGTATCAAATCAAGAGAGCATGACAAGTTAGGAAGGATTCTTTGTAAAAGTTGTCACTGATACCAGCCCAAAGGGAAGAAATGCAACTTGTCCTAGGTATGTTTTTGCAGAAGATGAGTTGGTGTCTTTCTAAACTAATGAAACAGAGGGGACTCTAGGAACTCTTCCTCTCTGGTGATCCTGGACATTCTTCATTTTTCCATCATTACTGTATATCCCCTAAACTACCCAGTGGGACTGGAATAGAAAGTGCCGTAAGGCACGTCTCTTAAAGTAGATTGGTGGTGATCAGGGCTTGGGGGATGGAGGATCCCGGGAGATGTAGGTCAGAGGGTACAGGCTTCCTGTAATAAGGTCAGTAACTTCTGGGGCTCTAATGTACAGCATGGTGATTACAGTCAACAATACTCCATTGTATACTTGAAAGTTACTAAGACGGTAGATCTTAAATGTTCTCACCACACACACAAAATGGATGCCACATCACCCCTAAATATTTCTCTGTGTTTTCTTAGAAATAAGAATACTCTCCTACATAACTATAAAATAACAGCCAAAATCCAGAAATGAACATTGATACACTACTACGTATAATAATACATCGTTCCCACTCAGGTCTGGCCTATTGTTCTAATAATTCCTTTATAGCAAAAGTATCTGATTCAGAACCAGGTATTACAGTTAGTTGTCATGTCTCCTTAGTCTCCTAGATCTTGGATCACGTGTTCAGCCTTCTTGATCTCATGGGCTTGACACTCTGGAAAAGCATAGGCCCATTATTTTTCAGAATGACCCTCAATTTGGGTTTAATTGATGTTTTCTCATGATTAAATTTCAGTTTATTATGAATTGGCAAGAAGAAAAACAGAACTAATGCTGACTGAGTTCTTTGCATCCTACCAGGTGGTGCTCGGTTTAAATTTGTCACATTACTGATGATGTTCCTGTTGATCATTTGATTAAGGTAGTGTCTGCTAAACTTTTGTTTTTTAATTTTTTTATCCTCATCCAAGGACATTTTTTTCATTGCTTTTTTAGAGAAAGAGGAAGGGATAGAAAGATGGATGCAAGAGAGAAACCTCAATTGGTTACCTCCCATATGCACCTGGACTGGGGATTATATACACCCAGACTGGGGATAGAACCTGCAGCCCAGGTATGTGCCCTCACCAGGAATTGAACCTGCAACCTTTGAGTTACTAGATGACACTCCATCTGAGCCACACCATCCAGGGCTCTACCAGACTTCTTTATCATAAAATTATTCTTGCCCCCTTTGTAATTGATAAATATTTTGTGGGGAGGTACTTTAAAGGTATGAAAATAGCCTATTTCTCATTAAACTTTTCATTCATTCATTCATTCAGATAAGTATGGACTCGTGGTTCTTATTTTGTTCACTAGATTATAATCTATTATAATCATTTATGTTCTTCTTCAAGAATTATAATCACTAGATTATAATCTATTATAATCATTTATGTTCTTCCTTATGTCTTTGATTTGGAAACTAGGAGCCTATTAATGTTGGCTTCTGTGTCCTTTTTACATGTCCCTTTTTTTCCTTGAGCACCTGTGTTTTATGATACAACAAAATATTTTGGGCTTACCTTGTACTTTTCTTGCATTTCTCCAAGGAAAACCTAATTCTCTTTAGTAGGAAATGGTTATTTAGAAGCCAAAATCTGGGCTCTGGATGTGTTGTATTCATTGCTATTGGGATGTTGCTGGCCAGTAGACAACATATATACATACCTACAGACAGAAATTAACATCTAGAATTCTTTCTATTCTTACCTATATAGTATATTGAAAGCCATATGTTCACAATTTTACCAGTCCACATCTAATTCCAGTGCAATGCTTTTTCATATTGTTCTCGAATAGGAGAAATCAAGCTTTCATTATCTCTAAATTATTTGCTTATTTGATCAGTTTCCTATATGAAACTGTAGTGGGTTGAATGGTGGCCCCCCAAAGGAAATGTCCACATCCAAACCCCTGAAACCTGTGAATGTGACCTTATTTGAAAAGGAGGCTTTGCAGATGTAATTAAGTTAAAGTTCTAAAGATGAGCTGGTCTCTGATTAGCTGGGTGGGGCATAAATCCAATGACAGATGTCCTCTTAAAAAATGATACACGCACAAGGGAAAGGCACAAGGAGGGGGAAAGGCCACATAAAGACAGAGGCAGAGATGGTGTTTCTGCAGCCACAAGACAAGGAATGCCTAAAGCCACCTAAATCTGGAAGAAAGAGCAGGGAAGGCCTTGGCCCTTGAGGCTTCAGAGGCAGCACTGCCCTGCAGACACCTTGATTTCAGACTTCTGCCTTTCAGACCTGAGAGCACAGATTTCTCTTGTGCTAAGCTACCATATTTGTGGTAATTGGTTACAGCAGCCTTAGGAACCCCACGCCTCCACTGCTACCCCATCTCCTGTGCCAGCGCTCTTCTTTCTCTGCTCCAGCTCTGACCCCTCATCTAGGACCACTTTCCGCCTTCCTCCTGGACGCCCTTCTCACCCCATTTGAGCCCCAGCACTCCACACTCCAGGACGCCCTCTGTGCAGATTCCCTTCTCGTACTGTTGCCAGAAAAAATGCAGGATGTCCAATTAAATTTGAATTTCAGATAAACTACAAATAATTCATGCAAGATTTGAGGCATATTGTACCAAAACATTGTTCACTGTTTATGTGACACTCAAATGTAACTATTATGTTTTGTTTTGTTGGCTTCTTGGGGTCTAAATCTAGCAACCCCGCCTCCTCACCCTATTTGGGGTAGGACCTCCACCCCACCACGCCAGGCCACTTCTCCACAAAATGGCTCCACACTCCACAGGGGCTCTGACGTTCATACCAGGTGCATCTCTGACAGGCACCCCTTTCTCTCTGCTCAGCGGGCCATCATGGGTCCCTATTTCACCCCCGTACTACCACAGACACACGCCCTAAGTAATGACTTCAAACCTGAATTGTTTAGGAAAACAGGGGAAAGGAAGGCAAGGGAATGGAAGAGGAAGAGGAAAGAAGCCTTCTCCGTAATATGGTTTTTAGGTGAAGAAATGCCTCTATCAGGATTCTCTAGAGAAGCAGAACCAATAGGCTATAAGTAGATATTGATATATGGATGCAAGCAGATTTATTACCAGGAATTGGCTCATGTGGTATGAGCAAAGAAGTCCCACAGTCTGCCCTCCACAAGCTGGAGACTTCTGGATAAAAGCTCATAGGCACCAAACTCTGAATTTCTTACCTTTTCTCACGGCAGTTGTTGTCTTGCCTCAGCCAACCCTTGGCTCTAAAGAAGGGTGGAGTGGGAGATTTATAACAGATCTATTATATCTCCTAAGTACTACTTAAAAATCAATAATGCCACTCATAGTTATTTTTTCTATCAAGTTCAGTTGCTCTCCTTTTGCGTCTACCCCAGGTCACCTCTACCCACTTCATAGGCCCGCCATCCCTCAGTGTCATGACCTTTCTTATGCCCCCTTTGGACCGACGCTGCACTACTGTTTGTGTGCCCAGGCATGGGACAGAGCCAAGGGCCAAGCTGCTGCCCTGTCTGTCCACTTTCTGTCGCTGCCACAGGTATTTTTATTTTTGTACGATAGACTTGTGGCTCGCAATCTTTTCCCTTTGTCTCCCTGCTGTTTCCTGCTCTTCGCGCACAGAAGTGTGACCCTGCACAGAGCCTTCTCTTTAGGCTAAAGCAATAGGAGGACTCTCCGTGGCCTTTTAATGACCTAGTTAGCTCTTTTGACATATCTGTATAACTTTTATAAAGTTGCCGGGCAAAAGTCAAAACTCAAGCAGAGTTTTGACTTAAAATAGTAACTAAATTAATAACTCTAATTTAGGAAAGCAGTTCAGTTTCCTAGGTGTTCTCAAATTGTGTTTTTTAATTTACTGTCAACCCAACTACGACCATAAACTGAAGTGCCATCATCAGAGGGCACATTTCTGATCAAATAAACCACATATTCAAGTCATCCAGTCAAGCCATAACATACTCTTTTTAGTTTTTATAGTCATAGGAAGCAATAAATGACAAGGGCTAACATACAGTAAAGCTGTTTTCAGACTGTGAGAAAAGCCTGATATATTAGTAGTTACATTATAACTATACCAACCTAATAAATTCAGATGCCTTTTATGTGTTAGAATATTTTCCTATCTTACCCTGACTGGTGTGGCTCAGTTGGTCAAGCGTCATCCTGCAAAGCAAAAGGTTGCCGGTTCAATTGCCGGTCAGTACACATGCCTGGGTTGTGGGCACCTGTGAGAGATGACTAATTGATGTTTCTCTCCCCTTCTTTCTCCCTCTCTGTCCTTCTAAGAAAAAAGAAATAAAATATTATTTTAAAAAATATTTTCCTTTCATAAGTGAAGTACCAAGTAATGTTTGTCTTTTCAAAGATTTGTCACAGTTGGTCCTACCATTCCTGCATGAGTCACACTGGTTCATCTGTTATAACATATAAGATCCTGGCCAATGGTCAACACAAACGGAAGTGATAAATGGGCAGTCGGCTCATGTGAAAGCCCGTGTAGACTCCTTTACGGGATAGTGGGGAAGGTTTCAGTTGGTAAGGCGGTGATGTGTGTGGGAATTTCAGCAGTGGCGGAGTTCAGACATGGGTGAATTGGAACGAGAGGGTTAGACCCACCCACTGAGCTAAGAGAAGGAAAACAGAGAACCACTGAACCAATCATGGCTGAACAGGGGGAGGTTGAATCAATGACGGTTTCAGGTCAGTGCCAGCCTGGATGCCCCAGGTTTTCCCAGTGGACGCCTGAGGGCTTTCCACACTGGGCAGCTTCTGCTGTGAAAGAAATAATAACCCCCTCTTCTTTCCTTAAGCCAGTGAGGTGACCGGTGGCAAAAAGCTTACAAAAATCTTGGTGATATACTACACAGCAAGAAACAAATTTTGTGTTTTTTAAAAACATAATTCCTACCATTGCTCTGTTGAAATGTCATATAACTGGGGAAAACTCACTTTAGTGATGGAAATAAAAATCAGAACCTAACAATCAGTTGCCCCTGGGTTGTGCTTACCTGTATGCAACCCCTCCCCACCATCAATTTTTCACCACCGAAATGGGAACGTGGGTGCAAATGCTGGAGATCTCAGGAGCAAGAGTGGCCACAAGAATGGGGAAGGGGTGCCAGTGAGGGGTGCCCCATCAAGGTAGGTTTCATTTTTCCTCAGTGGGCTCTTTGCATAGGCTCAGGACTGGACCTATGAGGGAAGAAGCTCAATTTATTTCCCTCTTATGGTAACTAGGCAACCATGGCACATACTTCACAAATTATGTTTTCTTTGCATGAAACTGCATTTTGGAATTAATCTTAAGAAAAATCTTGGAAAAAGGTACAGAAAGTAAATCTGGTTTTCTGCTTGTCATTATGAAGCATGGTGTTTACTTTGTAAGAATTCGAGAAGGCTTGGTGTGGAGAGTATCTTCAGATGATACCCAAGAGGGTGGTGAGCACAGTCCAGAGAAACTTTCTAGCTTTCCCCCACCTCCACACACAGGAAAGATGACATTCTGAGAGCATTTTTACCAGGAAAGAATTTAAGGAAGTGAGGATCATGTTATCAAATACCAAGAGCCTTGAATGTTTCAAAGGTGAAAAACTGAAAAACTTTGATGCTCTAATTGTTCTTAATGTCTAATGTCAGTGACTCTCCACAAAATAGATGACAACATACCAGGTGAGCTAATAATATAGCCTGAGGCACTCTCATCTAGAAAACTTTTTGAGGACTTGAAATCCAGCTGTGGCCACTTTTTCCGCTCCTAAGGTCCAAGGGTTCTGCAGAACTGTTCCCACTTCAAACAGTAGGATTTCTGGATAAAATGCAATAACTTTTTTTCCCAAAAGCAAATACTTAAGTATCAAAACAGAAAATGGAACTCAAAACCAGAGCAATACACGTAGGAGATAATGTCAAAGCAATCCCAAGGGTACCGCACCCAGACATAGGTCTGAAGGACCGTCGGCTGGCATTTTAGTATCCATACAAGGATGAAGACCGTGACTGAGGACTCACACCGGTTGAGGAGCTGAAACTAAGAGCTGTGCCAAGAACAAAATCCTGGAAATGGTTGCTCTTCTGTGACAACAGCATCAGACAGAGCACATCCATGGCCTGAAGGAGGTTTGTGCTTTGGACACTTTGTGCATAAGAAGCAATTTCCTTTGAGAAATTAAAACCCCACGTGGAAAGAAAACCCCATGCAAAGGTGTAAGATCATATTTGTACTGTCCACACGACATGAGAATACCAAACCCAGATATTAATATAAAAATGGATCTTGAATGGGGTAGAATCCCTAAGAGCCTCTTCAATAAATGGTGCTGGAAAAATTGGAAAGGCACGTGCAAAAGAATGAAAGTAGATTACAGTTTGTCTGTAAGTACAAAAATTAAGTCCAAATGGATCAATGACCTGAATATAAGATCTGAAACAATAAATTACATAGAAGAAAACATAGGTACCAAATTTATGGAACTTTGTCATAGAGAACATTTTATGAATTTGACCCCAAAAGCAAGGGAAGTAAAGGCAAAAATAAATGGATGAGACCGTATCGAGCTAAAAAGCTTCTGCACAACAACAAATAAAGAAACAACGAAATAAAAAGGCAACCAAACAAATGGGAGATGATAGTTGCAAACGACAGCACTGACAAAGGGTTAAAATCCTAAATATATAAAGAACTCATACAACTCAAAATCAAACAAACAATACAATTAAAAAAGTGGGCAGAGCACTTGAACTGACACTTCTCCCAAGAAGATACACAAATGGCCCATGGATATATGAAAAGATGCTCAACCTCACTAGCTATTAGGGGAATGCAAATCAAAGTTACAGTGAGATACCACCTCAGACTTGTTAGAATGGCTATTATCAACAAGGCAGGTAATAAGTGTTGGAGAGTTGTGAAGAAAGAGAGACCCTCATTCACTGCTGGTGGGAATGTAAACTGTTATAACCACTATGGAAAATAGTATGGGAGTTCCTCAAAAAATTAACAGAGTTACCATGTGACCCAACAATCCCTCTTATGGATATCTACATGAAAAAGTTGAAAATATTTATTCACAAAAATATGCATATATGCATGCCTATGTTCATTGAAGCATTTTCACAGTGGCCAAGACATGGAGACAACCAAAGTATCCTTTGGTAGGGGATACGATAAAGAAGATATGGTACATATATATAAACAATGGAATACTAAGCCATAAGAAAAGATGAAATACTGCCATTTGCAACAACATGGATGGACTGTGAGAGTATTATGCTCAGTGAAATAAGTCAGTCACCAAAAGCTGAGAACCATATGATTTCACTCATATGTGGGATAAAAAACTGAAACTTACAGACTCGGACCACAGTATGGTGGTTACCAGACAGAAGGCTGATGGGAAAGGTAGTGAAGGGTTAAGGAGGGCAAATATATAGTGACAGAAGATGATTCGACTTTGGGTGGTGGGCACACAGTGCAATATACAGATATGTATCTTAGAAATGTGTACTTAAAACCTATATAATCTTACTAACCAATGTCACTCCAATAAATGTAATAAAATATTAAAAAGTTATAATATTAAAATCAGGAAATAAGGTAAAGGGTTGTAGATAAGCCTGGGGGGAAAAAATCAAAGACTGGTAAATTCCTGTTACTCAACTCTCAGCTGCAGTACTTGGTCCTGGCACAGAGCTCTGACTGAGGGACCTGCATGGACCTGTGCATTTGTGCACTCAGTAATCCTAGGGGACAACATCGAAGCAGTCCTGGTTGAGGACTCAAGCACCATAAGTCAATTTGTGTTATATATATAAATAACAGACTGAGATGACTTCAGAAAGAAGAAATGACAATAGTTTATTGTAAAATGGGACTCATTTCTGAAGAAACAAAAGTGACAATTGTATACCCGGTTCAAGAAAATAAAACACCTTTTTACAGGGGAAATGTCTTTTGCACCAGGCTGGGCTGGCACCGTTGCCAAATTCTGTCAAAAGCTGAGGCTATGAATGTACGTCAAAAAGTAATTTAAAGAGAAATCGAGGACATGTAAGTATCTAATCACGATGTTGTATACCTGAAGCTAATGTAATATTGTAAGTCAACTATAATTGAAAAATAAACAAGAATACCCCACAAGGAAAAAAAGAACATAAAATTACTGCAATTTAGTACTTAAATAATGTTCCTTAAACAATGTTCAGTGGTGAGGAAGAGGAAACTCAAAATGAATAACAGGAAAACAACAAGCTGGTTTTCACTCTGCAAGAATAGTGTCTCTTGTGTTTCCACTGCTGGCCTGTGACTTGAGCCTTTTCAAACCGTTGGCCTAAACAAATGACTTAAAAATCCAAGAAATGGCTGAAATCAGAGCCCATGAGGATAAATTCTGACCCTATGTCTGCGAGCCTGGGCAAGCCCATAAAAAGGCAAGCTCGTGAGAAGGCTGATGTCCAGGCTGATGTCTGAAGATGGCAACTTCTTCACTCTGTTTCAGGGGCCAGCGCCCTGGAAGGCGCGGGGGGACAGCGGAGTGTGCCGTGTCGTTCTTACCTCCTCTGTGTCTTATGCATTTATGGGGCGTTTCTTCTATTTCAGAACTTGATTAATTGGATTCTCATAGTGCATATCCTCTTTCCTGAGTCACCATGCACCTTTTGAACCCATACCCACTTTTCCTGTGCATTAAAATGGAAGAATATGAGATTGGAAGGCAGGCAAAACCAAGTCTTAAGCCCTGAGCAAGTGACCTGGGCCCTACTTTCCTCATCTGAAAAATGGGAAAACAATGAGCTCTTCAAGGAGAGAGAATTAACATATGAAGGTCATTTCACACAGTGCCTGACACATAAAAGTTGAGCAGCCTCTTAGTAAGGAAGAGACCGAGGTTGGAGCCAGAATGGTCAGAGTTTGAGTGTTGGCTGTGTCACAGTTATGTGGCCTTGGGCACATCACTTCAGCCCTGTACCTCAACTACCCCGCCCCTAAAATGAGGATGGTGAGAGCACCTGCTTGGTGGGGAGTTGTGAAGAAGAATGAGCTAATACATGCACAGCACTAAGGATGGCACCTGACACACAGTTCTCAATAAAAATCTTAGCCATTCGCTAGAATAGAAAATAGCAAATTAGTTTCCCTATCATATGCAGTTGTGGGGAGCTTTACCTACAACAATCTATAAAAGTACCTAGTGAAGCTTCTAGTTCATATTAAGTACTCAATCAGAATGAGATATTAGTTTGGTGATTATTATTACTATGACTTGGTATTTTACTATATTGTATAGTTCTGTAGTATAAGACAGATTTTTACATTCCTACCAACAACGATGTGTTATTAGTAATTAGATGCTATCATGAGTTGGTATAAACAGTATTTTCACATGTCTGAAAGAAGATGCGATAGGAAGGGGTTACAATAATATAATGAATGAAAATGCAAAATTTATTAGCCTTCTTGAAATGGCTTATTTTACTGCTTCCTGATTCCATAATACAGATTTCCAGAGCTTTCAATGTTTTGCCATTTGAGTGAGGTGAAGATATATTTGTTTCCTTCAAAGTGACTTGAGTCAGTCCCCTGGTATTCAGCTAAATTGAACTCCAGCGTTTTGAAACAGAGTCTGTTGACAGAAATATATTTGGCATCACTGGGGAATTTAAAACTACATACAGACAGTGTCATGATCCCTCAAACTCAAGATGACAGTGTTATTGCAGAGTACAAGTGTTGCTAAAAAGTTTTATGCTGTCATTTCTATACTGAATACAGGGTCATGTCAGTGCCTAGTTAGCAATGGCAGTTATAAAGATTAAACTATAGTCTTGCAAACAGGTGAAAATCAGTTCCCTCCCTTCCATCCCCCCAGAGGCATATCTGATTCCCACTCATTCTGGGAGACATGGGTCCACACAAGTTTTTTGTTTGTTTGTTTGTTTTTTGTTTTTGGTCTCACCCAGAAATTTCCAGTGTAGAAAATTCCCTAATGCTGAAACCAAACTAAAAATCTAAGAATTCATAAACTGATTCACCTGGAAAGAAGCTTTGCGGCACTTGGTCTTCTACAACAACACTTACTTTTCTAAGTAAAGGAGTAACATGAGGAGGCCCCGAGTGCTGAATGACCAGACTTTGTCACCTCGCGTGGTTTCAGGTTTTCCGAGGGCCTTGCAGAGGTCAAGAGAAGCACAGGCCAGGTCTATAATAAACCAAACTGAACCCAAAAGAAAGAAAAATAAAAGGAGAGAGAAGAAAAATTCCAGGATGGGGTTACAAAATTCATAGTATTTAAAAGAAATTTTCATTAGAGTTTATTTGAATCAAACATGACCTGTGTGGGAGCAAGATCTCAAACACTCCTCTGTGGCATATTTTAAATGTCAATATCTAATAAGTAAACAATTCAACCCACACATGCACACACATACAAATTTAGTGTAATATAATTACATCATTCCCAAGGTAGTTAAGGGAGTCACTGGGGGATTTATTAAAAATATTGATTCATAGTTCTTGACAGATTACTGGAACTATATGATCCAGTAATGAGATAAAGAGTTAAGTTGGATGGTGATACTGTCTTTCTTCAAACCTGCCAACTTACAGCTACTTCGCTGTAACTATAGATATAATATGGCAGCACCGAGGTCCTTTGTGACAGTGAGGACCCAGGTCAGTGGCCCTCCTGTTGTTCCCTGTCTTATGCTCTGCGTATTTGCACTAGGGAGTATCCAGCTTATAGAGGTACCACTGCCTGACTTTTTAATGTCAACTCTCATCTGTGGTCAAGTGAATTAATCAGCCCAAGAGTCTGGGCTGAATCGGCACACTCGCTTATTGGCGTCCATTTTTTGTTTGTTTTTTACCAGATTTATGGGCTCATTGCTCTTTGAGAAAGAGAACCAGTTCGGTCTCTTATTTTCAGTGAATAATAAGATGCAGCCTAGAAAACGATGACAAGTAAATGTTAATAGAGTCAATCAGCCTTGGGAAGGGGGATGTGGAGAACATGGAAAGGCTAAGTAGAAGGCAAAAATAAGTACATACATTCTTTTTTTTCTATTGATTATGCTATTACTGTTGTCCCAATTTTTCCCCCTTTGCCCCCTCCGCACAACACCCCCCCCCACACTCCTTCCAGTGATCCCCCCTTTTTCATGTCCATGGGTCATGCATATAGGTAACTCCGTTTGGCAGCTCCACTTCCTGTACTTGCTCTTAACATCCCCCTGGTTATTCTTCCACTAGGATTTGTACTTCTTAATCCCTTCACCTTTTCCCCCATCCCCCAGACCCCCCTCCCCACTGGCCATTGCCCAATGATCTCCATACCTATGATTCTGTTTCTGTCCTGCTTGTTTGTTTAGTTTGTTTTTTAGATTCAGTCCTTGATAGTTATGTATTTATTACCATTTTAATGTTCATGGTTTTGATGTTTTTCTTAAATAAGTCCCTTTAACATTTCATATAAGAATGGCTTGGCAATGATAAATTCCTTTAGCTTTCTCTTCTCTGGGAAGCACTTTACCTACCCTTCCATTCTAAATGATAGCTTTGCTGGATAGCGTAATCTAGGCTACAGTTCCTTGCCTTTCATGACTTTGAATACTTCCAGCAAGTCCCTTCTAGTCTGCAAAGTTTCTTTTGAGAAATCAGCTGACATTCTTATGGGAACTCCTTTGTAGGTAATTATCTGCTTTTTTCTTGCTGTTCTTTAAGACTCTCTCCTTATCTTTAACCTTTGGCATTTTCATGATGTTTCTTTGTGTTGACCTTCTTTGCGTCATTTTGTTTGGGACTCTGCTTCCTGAATTTCCATGTCTATTTGCTTCACCAAATTAGGGAAGTTTTCTTTTATTATTTATTATTTTTCAATTTCTTGCTCTTCCTCTTCTCCTTCTGGCACCCGTGTTATGCAAATATTTGAATGCCTGCGGCTCCTTACACTATCTTGATTTTTTGGATTCATTTTTCTTCTTGCTGTACTGATTGGATGTCTTTTTCTTCCTTATGTTCCAAATCATTGATTTGATTTTCAGCTTCATCCACTCTGCCATTGGTTCCCTGTAAATTGTTCTTTATTTCAGTTAGTGTCTCCCTCATTTCTGACTGGATCACTTCTGTGTTGTTAAAAAATACCCACTGAGTTCCCTGAGCATCCTTATAACTAGTGTTTTGAACTCTGCATCTGCTGAATTGCTTATCTCCATTTTGTTTAGTTCTTTTTTCTGGAGTTTTGTTCTGTTTTTTTACTTGGACCATAGTTCTTTGTCTCTTCATTTTGGCAGCTTCCTTGTGTTTGTTTCTATTTATTAGGTAGAGCTGCTTTGACTCCCTGTCTTGGTAGTGTTGCCTAATGTAGTAGGTGTCCTGTAGGGTCCAGTGGCACAGCCTCCACTGTCTCCCAAGCTGGGTACTCAAGGTATGCCCTCTGTATGGACTGAATACCCCATCCTCTTTTAGTTGAGCCTTAACTGCTGTCAGCAGGTCAATGGGAGGGATTTACTCAGGCCAGAAAGCTGGTAGGATGGGCTGTTACCACTGGCCAACAACCACCTCCATCCATGGCTTGTGGATGTGGCTGGGTGGTGGTGCTCCAATGTGGTCTGCAAGTGTTTGCTGGGTGCACAGGCTTTGGGGTTTTCCCGGTGGTGCAGGCCAAAGACAGCCGCCACCTGTGTTCTGTCTGGGCCCCCTTGGCATAAGCTATAAAGAGATCTGCAGATGGCTGCAGCTAGTGCCAGGCCTGGGGCCACTCAGTAAGAGGTACAGGGGCTAGCTCAGTTGTTGCTTGTTGAGCAGACTTAGGAAGGTCTGAAGCCTGCCCCTAGCACAGCCATTCATATGGAAAAGCCACTGTAACCAACTTGGGTGGGTCCCTAAGTCGGAAAGGGTGCAGCCTTAGGTCATCATGAGGATGGGGCTAACCATGTGAATCAGGTTGACGGAGACTCAGATGTGCCTCTGCACTGCGGCTCTGTGTGGGGAGAGCTCACAAAAAGAACAGTGGCCACCATCTGCAGTTCCGTCTGGGAGGAAGCTGTCCCCCAGCTCTCGCCATGATGCCAGACACTTCACTTCCTCCCTGTGTGCCACTGGTGCCCTTCAAGGTGCTGCCCTGGTGCTGGAGCCCAGATGGAGTGAGTCTGAGTAAGTCCACGTGTGGGGCCCTCTAAGAGGAGATGCCTGAGAATCCCACAGTTACTTCCGCCCACCCAGCCCCCACTGGTTTTTAACAGCCAGAAGATATGGGGACTTAACTTCCTGGCACTGGAACCTAGGGCTGGGGTTTGGGATCCCTCGCTGCCAAGATATCCCTCCATTTTATACCCACCACACGTGGGTTTGGGGCCAGCCCATTCCGTGTCTCCTCCTCTCCACTATTCCTACCTACCTGGATGAATGTGGCTTCTTTAATTCCTTAGTTGTTGGACTTTCATACAGCTCGATTTTCTGATGGTTCTGAATGATAGTTGTTCTGTAGTTTAGCTATCATTTTGCTGTGTTTGTGCGAGGAGATTACCTCCACCTCCATCTCGACCAGAAGTCAGTACCTGCATTCTTAAAGATACTGATGGGGGCTCTTTCCGCAAGAGAGGATCCCTCAGTAACAGAAGGGGGGTTAGAAAACCAAGAAAATCCTCCTGAGAGGAGCATGCTGGTCAAAGTTCGATCCAACCCTGGGCTGTGTTACTGCTAGTGCAGCATTATCTCTGATTTGATAGGAAGTCATATTGGGTGGGGTAGACATTAACTTTGTCCCCAGGTTTGACTAATGAAGATCGTCCACTTCCCTGAAATTTTATTTCTGGATATCAGAGGAGGCTTGCACCTTTCCATCCTCAGGGAAATTCAGGAATGAGGAAATGAAAGAGAGAGGGAGAGAAAAGAGAGAAGAGAAGAGAAGGAGGGGGGAGAGGGGAGTGAAGAGAGAGCAAAAAAAAGCAAGAGAGGAGAGTAAGGGGGAATCTTGTCAGTTGGCAGACGGAGCCAGTGAGTTAGGAAGGCTTGAGTTGGAGTGGAGGGAGCCTGAAAAATGGGAACTTGGGTCTAAGTCATAGGAAAAGGGAACAGACGTAAGGGAGGGGAAAAGGTAAAAACCAGCTAACCTTAAAATAGGCAACGAGAGGTCCCACTGAATGACCTTGTGGGGAAGGGCTCATGGGAAAGTCAGAGGCTTATTTAAAATGACAGTTTACCAGTTTATAAGATTGAGCAATAGGATGGCCAAGTGGGATGGCAGGGGTACCGAGGGGGCCTTGGACTTGAGCCCAATGTCCCTGATGCCTCTCCCCATGCTTCTCACTCCAAACTTTTAAGATGAACTGCTAAATAATTTAGTTAATTAATAAGGGGGTTACGAATATATTGATACGTCTAGTCTAGGCTTCGCACAGGAGCCAAGGGCCTCTGCTAAAATGTCAGGTTTGACGGTTCTCCAGTGGTCTCCTGTTTCCCCCAGGACATAATCGGAAGTCCTTTCCGAGGCCTGCAGGCTGCTTTAGGGCCCCATGTTACCCTGCTTCCTCTTCTGATCTCATCTCTTTCCATTCTCCCCTCAGACGCTCTTCCAGACATCTGGCTCTTTGCTTTCCTCTATTGCAAAGAACCAAGCCCCACTTGAAGGCCTTGGCACTCGCTCTTCTTCAGATACCACAGGGCTCGCACTCTCTCACTTCATTCGGACCTCTTCCCCCACCCTGTATTAGTGTGTAGGGCTGCCATATGAAATACCACAGACTGGATGGCTTAAACAACAGAAAATAATTTTCTCACAGTTCTGGAGGCTGGAAATCCAAGATGAAGGTGCCAACAGGATCGGTTGCTCCTGAGGGTCATGAGGAAAGGATCGGTTCCAAGTCTCTCTCCTTGGCTTATAGATGGTCATCTTCTCCCTGTGTCTTCCCCCTACGTGTCTGGGTCTAAACTTCCCCCTCTCAAAAGGACACCAGTAATAATGGATTAGGGATCACCCTAGTTATCTCATTTTAGCTTATTACCGCTGTAAAGACCCAATCTCCAAATTTGGTCACGTTTTGATGTACTGGGAGTTTGGACTTCGACCTGTGAATTTGGAAGGTTGGGGTTTGGGGACACACTTTAGCCCATAACAGCCTTTTATCAGAGAAGATTCCCTGATACATTCAAAATAGTATTCCTATTAATCGACACACATTTATTCATTTATTTTTTGAAGGCCTCCCTTTACTTCAATGTCAACTCTAGAGGGCCTGAAGAGTAGCAGGCCCTCAATAAATATTCGTGAACAAATGAAAACATATTATGAAGCCATTACAAATTACCCTGCAAAAAAGCAATGGTAGAGAAAGATGTTCAAGGTTTATTGTTTTTAAAAAGGCACAGTTTAAAAACTGCCTGTGTAGCATAATTTCATTTTGAAATCATATACATATAATTTATCTTTATTAAAATAAAGCTTGGAGAGATATGCAACAAAATGGTAATAGTGGGGTGAGATTTTGATTTATTTTGATATCTCTCATTTGTGTGTATTTTCTAACTTCAGTGAATATATATTACTTCCAAAAGAGGAAAAAGACAAGAAACTTATTAAAATTATTAGGAGATATTTTGTCATAACTTTTAACTAGTTGTTCAGTGAGAAAAAAATGCACCATTTATCTTTTTCAGTGGGGAATGGTGGGAAACACAGCAATGAGCAATTTCTCACAGCCCCGTGGCTGAGAGCACAGCCTGTGGAATCCACCCAGGCTGGATTCAAGTTCTAAGTCGCCACATTCTAGATTTTTCATCTTGGATATCTGTCATGCATACCAAATCTCAATTTCTCCTGTGTAGAATGGGGCGACAATGGTGCGAGACTTGGAACTGTCTCTCATCTCTGGAGCAGACTGTAATTTGATTCTTTTGATCTCAATGACTTGGAAATTTCAGGCCAGGAAGAGTGAGAGACCGGCCCAAAGATGTGGCTCTCCCTTTACTCCTTCTAAGGGGTAGGCCAAGTAATATCCAGATACTCCCCACATGCTGGGCAGAAGGCCTGGACACGGGGGAGGTGAGTAAGGTATTTGCCGAAGGTGCCAAGTTTAAGCGAGCACCAAAAAGCTCAGTAATTAATATCAAGAATATTTTCATGGAATATGTTTCAAAGTAAAAATTATGTAAAAACCTGTAATGACCAAAATATCACCAACTTTAATAAAGACAGGCTCAGTATTACTGATTTCTTCTCTGCCTCAGGCTCCGTCAGGGCTGAGCAGGGCACCGCATCCAACCCACAGCCTGGAGGTAGGAAACCTTCAATTATTCAAGTCATTATGCATTACTACTTAATTATAATTAATTACCCAAATTATCCTGAGCCTCAGAACTGGCATGGCTCACTGTGACTGTTTGGCCTTCAGTCAAGGCCCTGGAAGGGTACCAGTAGAGAGTGAGTATTTTTCTGACCCTGATTCTTTCTGCTCCTCTGTGGGCACGCCTAACACAATTGCTACCTATCACAGCCTTCTTACCTCACTGAGGACTCTGAGGGGCAAGTTTTTTCCTATTCTTTTATAGAAACATAAAATGCCAGCAAAGCATGATTTCTACCCCAGAGAGCGCTAAGCAGACTTTGCAGATGTTACCGACTGCTCCACTGATGCTTCTGGGAGAGGCACACTGACCTTGGCATACCTTGCTTCAAAAACAGGCATTAACAAACAGCATGTTCATTCCATCTTCATCCCAGGAGAAGGGAAAATCCTTATGTGATGAGATCAGCTGGGTTTTATGTGTAGTGTTTCCCTGAGCGGCTTTCATGTTATTACATCATGGGATTTTTGTGGATATTAGTTTATGCATGTAAAGCACTTCACTGTGCATTCACATGGAAATTCCTGGTTAAAAGTAGTAAAGATAACATTTAAAGCATGGTTTTTCATGCAATGGTTTTATTTTACATAGGACAACTCATATGCTGATACCATAGATTCTAAGTTGCTTTATTAAAGTAATCATCAGAAAAATGTAATGTTCTTAGCATGTAGATTTTAGAGAGTTTTTGCTCTTTTCTCAGTCTGATGGAATGTAAGTATTATTTTCAGACATACAAGTTGAAACACCATGAAATAAACTTAACCTATGGCAAATATGTTTCTGAAAGCACCTGCAGATATTTGTTCTTTCTAGCTATTAAAAAACTCAGAGACCAAGGGAAAAGGGGAGTAATTTGGATGCTGGGTAGTGTATACAACTTAGATTTGGTTACAGTAAGTTTAGCATAATCCATTGTAAGGTGACATTCTGGGTGAACGTCATAACAGTGAAGAAACTAGCTTTGAGAGATTTTTCGTTAATTGAAGGAACGTTGCTCACCACACTTTCCCCTTTTTAGACTCATGTGTTTACCAGAGAAACAGAACACACCGAGATTATGGATCTTTGTTCAGTAAGCAGTCCAACTACTCTGAGACTGCCAGGCTGTGACGGAAGTCCAGCCAGTCCCACATGTTCTAGCCTTTGCAGGCCAGGCCCCTGACATGTGAGTGAAGAAGCCATCATGGCCTTGGGAGACATGACACGGAGAAGAATCGAGGAACCCAGCTGACATTCAGAACTGACACTTCAGATGTATGGCCCCAGGTGAGCCATCTGGGCTATGTGCAGTTGCTAGATCCATACCAGCTGAAGCCCAGTCATCCTGGAACAGGGATGAATGGTCCCCAATGTGCCCTGCCTGATCTTCTGACCCATGAAATTGTGAGCATTATAGAATAGCTGTTATTTTAAAAAATGCTATAGAGGCACAGGGACCAAAAGCAGAGGCATGAACAAGTATAAAAAACACTGAAAAAATAAAAAGGAGTTACAACAGTTCTCAAATTCTGATCGTTGTATCTCAATTTAACTTTTTAATTTACTTATCCATTCATTCAAGAAGTGTATTGAGACAGCTGCAAGCCAGACATTATACTTAGTGCTGGGGTTACAAAACAAGAAGGAGGAGGAGGGGCTGGAGGGGAAGAAAACAGTTCTGTTGAAGTGTCTGGTTTAATATGTGTGTCAAACGAATAAACAGTTGCCATACAATGATTAGGTTTTTATTTATTTTTTAAACATATTTTATTGATTATGCTATTATGGTTGTCCCAACTTTTCCCCCTTGGTCCCCCTCTACCCAGTACCCACTTCCCTCCAGCAATCCCCTCCCCCCTCCTTAGTTCATGTCTATGGGCTGTGCATATAAGTTCTTTGGCTTCTCCATTTCCTATACTATTCTTAACATCCCCCTGTCTATTTTGTACCTACCAATTTGTGCTTTTTAATCCCTGCACCTTTTCCCCCTTCCCCCTCCCAGCTGATAACCCTCCAAATGATCTCCGTATCTGTGATTGTGTTCCTGTTCTGGTTGTTGGCTTAGTTTGTTTTTTCAGATTCTGTTTATGATGGTTGTGAATTTGTTGCTGTTCTAGTGTCCATAGTTTTGATCTTCTTTTTCTTAAATTAGTCCTTTAACATTTCATGTAATAATGGCTTGGTGATGATGCACCCCTTTAGCTTTACCTTGTCTGGGAAGCACTTTATCCCTCCTTCAATTCTAAAGGATAGCTTTGCTGGATAGAGTAACCTAGGCTGTATGTCCTTGCTTTTCATGACTGAAAACTTCTTGCCAGTCCCTTCTAACCTGCAAAATTTCTTTTGAGAAATCAGCTGACATTCTTATGAGAACTCCTTTGTAGGTAATTATCTGCTTTTCTCTTGCTGTTCTTTAAGATTCTCTCCTTATCTTTAACCTTTGGCATTTCATGATGTTTCTTTGTGTGATCTTTGCGTCATTTTGTTTGGGACTCTGTGCTTCCTGGATTTGCATATCTCTCTGCTTCATCAAATTAGGGCAGTTTTCTTTTATTATTTTTTCAAATAAGTTTTCGATTTCTTGCTCTTTCTCTTCTCCTTCTGTCACCCCTATGATTCAGATGTTGGTACATTTGGAGATGTCCCAGAGGCTTCTTAGACTGTCCTCATTTTTATGAATTCTTTCTTCTTCTGATTGAATGCTGTTTTCTTCCTTATGTTCCAAAACATTGATTTGATTCTTAGCTTCATCCCCTCCACTGTTGGTTCCCTGTAGATTTTTCTTTATATTGCTTAATGTAACCTTCATGTCTGCCTGGGTCTTTTTTATGCTGTTGCTGTACTCAATGAGGTCTTTGAGCATCCTGATAACCAGTGTTTTGAACTCTGCATATGATAGGTTGGTTATCTCCATTTCATTTAGTTCTTTCTCTGGAGTTTTGTTCCGTTCTTTCATTTGGGCCATATTTCTTTGTCTCTTCAACTTGGCAGCCTCCCTGTGTTTGTTTCAATGTGTTAGGTAGAGCTGCTTTGACTCCCTGTCTTAGTAGCATGGCCTATTATAGAAAAGCGTGCCTATAAATTGTGTGGGACAGAGCCTTAAGTAATTGCCAGGGTGGGGAACCCATGTCACCACTTTGTGGCTTTGTGTGGGAGAGGGCTCAAAGAGGGGACAGTGCTGCTGCCTGGCTTCTGGAGCCTTGCCCAGAACGAAGCTGCCTCCTGGTACTCTCTCTGTTTCCAGTCACCTCACTTTCTCCTCATTTGCTACTTTTGTCCTTCCAGCTATTGCCCCGGTGCTGAATCCCAGGGTGAGTGGGTTTGCATAAGACCTTTAAGAAGGGTCTCCTGAGAATCAGGTAGTTTCTTCTGCCACCCCAATCTCCAGTAATTTTTATAGCCAGAAGATATGGGGATTTATCTTTCTGGTGCTAGAATCCTAGGCTGGGTAGTCTGGCTTGGGGGTAGGAGCCCTCGCTCCTGAGGTTTTCCTCCCAATTTTTATCCACTACACATGAATGTGGGGCTGGCCCATTCTACCGCCTCTCTGCACCACTCCATGATCTCTGCACCTCTTCCCTTCTCTGACCGTCTCTCCATCTCCATCCCTCTGCCCATCTAGACGAATGTGGGTTCTTCAGATCTTTGGTTGTTAGACTTCCATACAGCTCAATTTTTTGACAGTTCTGGGTAATATTTGGTTTGTAGTATAGTTGTAATTTTTCTGTAGTTGTGGAAAGAGGCAAAGCATGTTTACCTATGCCTCCATCTTGACTGGAATTCCAGTTCTCTTTATTTTTAAAATCCTCACCTGAGGATATCTTTCCCTGGTGTTTCCTGGGCTTTGGGGCATCCTTTGCTATTCTCCAGTGATTAGTTTTAACACTCAAGATGGAATCCTATTATTCACAACACACATATAATATGTAATCCTGATCACTTGACTGCCATCAAATCTTTCTTGCATCTAACTCCATTTTTCTATAGCTTAAGTTAAGACTCTCCATTTTTTCTGTCCCATTACCTCAGTAAAAGATCATTACCGACCTGCTTGTATAAGTTTTTCATATATGCTTGCAAAGGGCTATGAAATTTTATCATATTATACTTTTAAAAAAGATTTTATTTATTTATTTTGAGAGAGGGGAAGGGAGGGAGAAAGAGAGGAAGACAGGCATTGATGTGCGAGACAAACATTGATCAGTTGCCTCTTGCATGGCACCAACTGGGGACCTTGCCCACAACCCAGGCATGTGCCCTGACTGGGAATCGAACCAGCAACCTTTCACTTTTCAAGATGACACCCAATCGACTAAGCCACACCAGTCTGGGCTATTATGATTATTCTTGAAGTTTAAATTTTCCTAATCTTTCCTTATAGATTGTACATAGAGTGATAGTTACCTTCCAATATCCAATTCTCCCTTCTGCATTAGCTACTCAGCTGGACAATTACATTTTTAAAACCTCCCTTGTAGCTAGGTGTGGCCATGTGACTAAGCTTTAAGCCAGAAAGCATGTGTTATGTGGATCTTCTGAAAAATCTCCCTTTTCTTCTGCCCTGCTGTTTGGAATAAAGAGACAATAGCTGGAGATCAGTAGCCATCCTGGGTCGTGAGTTTGAGGTGAGGTGGGCAACATTGCCTGTTGACCCTTCTACTAGAAATAAATCTCATGAGAATAGGCACCTTATATGTCTTGCTCAGAGCAACATCCCCAGCACCTAAAGTGTGTGGCGCATGGTAAGGGCTCAGGTATTGAATGGGTATTGAGTGAATAAAATGAATGAATTAATGAGTTTACTCCTGACCATGCAAATACTGATCATAAAATTCTCCCAGGGGACATTGAACCATCAGCAGGCAAATGTAAGTTTCCAGTTTGTATCATAAAACTCCTGCTTAATTCAAATCACATTACTCCTGTTAGTTTCCCTTTGTTCTCCTAGACTTGCCACTGTTATAGTAGGAGAGTGTTTTTTCTTACTGATCTCCAATGTTCTCTTCAAACAAAATATTTTAAAAACTATTTTCCTAATAATTCTTCCCAATTTTTTTTTGCTTAGGAAGTTTAAAAATTCTTTAATTTTCAATGTTGTGTGTGTGTGTGTATGTGTTTCTATTGTTAAATGCAGGTACTATTTTGTAACTTAATCTTATAGACATTGTCTCAACTCTACAAGAATCATCCAAAGACATTCCTAAGAGTTCAGACAATATTAATGTTATTATGGAATGCAGTCACCAGGTCCTAAGGATTTAACTAGGCTCTATTTACTGAAACTGAACTTTATTAATTCTTTTTCATTCTGCTGTGGTTTCCCACATTTCAATATATTGCTTATTCTAGGCATCAATTCTTATATCTTTTAAGCTATTAAATTAAATATTAATCATCCCTGCTTCCCTGATTTTTAAGGTGACCTTTCCTTCTTGCTATCCTTTTAATAAAGGAGAACACTCCCTCTAGTCCTTTTCTTGGTGCCTTATGTGTTTAAAGGGTTTGTAAATGTTCACACTTTTTGCAGTTACATGTCATTTTTAAAAATTTTATCTTTCAATTAGTTTACATTCAGTATAATTTTGCATAAGTTTCAGGTATACAGCATAGCGTGATCTCAAACAGCTGAACTCTCTAAGCCTTTGTTTTCTCTTCTGCCTGGGCACATCAAGGGCAGGAGTGTTTCCCACCTACAGTGCCTGGCACCTGGGAGAGACTTAATGTTGAATGAAAGGAAATCGTTAATATACACATCAAAAAAGTGTTCTTCTTTAAAAAAAAAAATCCTCATACAGCATCACTTCCACCCACATTTTACTTCTACCTCTATTTTCTGGTTATCGCAATATAGCCTTGTGCCTTGGGGATCCACACTGTCCTGGCCCTGGCCCTGAACAATCATGACCTTGGGAGCCTTACTTTGCTCCTGTGTCTCGATTTCTTATGTAAAATGAGGATTGCTTTAGATAAATCGATTGGAATGGGGTCAGACGCGTAGTAAGTGATTGCCAAATGTTAACATTCTCATCATCTCCATCAAATAGGATCGTGGTACCCCACTTTGTGGTTCTCAATTTTGTGTAAGAAAATCGTGCTTTAAGCATTGTTGTTGGCTAAATAAATAAATAAATAAATAGCCTTGGCTGGTGTGGCTCAGTGGATTGAGTCCTGGCCTGTGTACCAAAGGGTCACTGGTTCCATTCCCAACCAGGGCACATGCCTGGGTTGCCGGCCAGGTCCCCAGTAGGGGGCGCGAGAGAGGCAATCACACACAGATGTTTCTCTCCCTCCCTCCCTTCCTACTCCTCTCTCTAAAAATAAATAAAAAAAATTCTTACAATAAAGAAATATCATCTGGAAACTCCTGACCTGGAAGGGAGAAACAGGCGAGGAAATTGAATTGGTGACTCCTTGCGTTTCCGAGCTGTTAAGGACTTAGTTGGGTCCCTATTATGCCGATGAGGAAGTGGAAGGGTGACGTGTCCTCGAGTCTCATTCAAGATATAGTCATAGCTCTTTTCAGAGTTGGACCAGAGCCCTAGGGATTGCTATACCAAGTTTCAGGCGAGAACTAACACTTTTAGAAGGCGGAGAGGAGCGGCATTTAGTTACAAAAACGGTGAACAAATTACTGTCTAAGTAAGTTCAGCCCCTGAGTAATACATCAAATTAGTCAGCTGTCAGACCCGGTGAAACCGAGTTGCTAACCAACTGGCTTTTTACTAACAGGGGCTTTCTACAGAGTGCACTGACACAGGACTTCTTATTAACAAAGGTCCCCTGCGCTTCCCTAAGACCGGAAAGCTCGGGGTGGCACGCGGGCGGCGCGATGAATGGAGACCCGAGTGTGGGGCGCGCCGCGCTGTGGGGCGGAGCCGCTGAGGGGCGGGGGCGGGGCGGGGCATTGTGATCACGTCCCTTCTCAGTGAGGCTGACCGCGTGGAGAGAGCTCTGGGCGTGATTGGGCCCTCCTCACCAGGTGACCTCAGAACGCGTTCCGGTTGGCTGGTGCCGTCCAGGACAACGGCCTTCGGTTGAGAGGCGGTTGCGGGAGGAGGAGGAGCTTCGGCTGCGCTCTCTTCCCGCAGTGGTTGTAGCTTTCAGCGCCTGTCTGGTCCCCACCCCTTTTAAATAAGTCGGGCTGGGCGCAGCCCTCGCAGACTAGGCAACTCCTAGGAGGCGGTAGCATCGCTACGGCAAGGGGTGCGGCCGGGCCCGGAGCCCTTCCCGGGGCCCGGCGGCCCTGCTGCCGGGCGAACAGCGGACGAGGCCGAGCCTGTTTGTGCGGCGCAGCCCGGGGGGCTGCCTGTGCCGACCGCGCCATTGTTGGGGGAGGGGGCACTACTGAGCGCAGCGGAGTCAGGGGTAGGGGCAGAAGTCGGGGACGAGCAAAGGCAGCGGCCAGAGGCAAGGAGTGTAGGCACCTCATGGGGAACACACTGACCTGTTGCGTGAAGCCCAGTGCCAGCCCCAAGCTGAGCCGGCGCTCGGGGCCAGCAGAACCGGACTACGAGTCTGAGATCTATGAGGCGGCGGCTGGGGACGTGGTGGCAGTAGCACCTATGCCCGCTGCCCTGGACCCCGCAGAGTTGGATTTCGGAACCGGAGAGGGCCACCACCTGCAGCACATAAGCGACCGGGAGATGCCGGACGGTAAGGAGGCGGCAGGCGGCGGGACCTATTAGGAGTACCTCTGGCCTCCGCCGTCCCCAGGGTCCCCCGGGAGAGAGCCACCGCCTCGGGCTCCTTCCTGCCCGGAGCCGGCCTTCCCGGGGCTGGGCACCGGGGAGGAAGGCTGGCTCTGCCTGGCGTCCCCACCCCTTATTCTTTCCTCGTCCCGTCCAGCCAGTTGCTTTCCCTCTTCAGTACCAAACGCTCAGCTCTTTCCCCATCCCCATTTCTCAGTCCTGTCTAAGACCCTCCGCACTGCCAGTTTTAGGCTCTATTTAGCGTCTGGTGGGACTTTATAAAGACTTTTGGGTATATTGTCTCCGTGAAAACTTTAATACCCCAACCTCGGAGTACTCATCCGATCTCCGTATCTTTATTTAGATGGTGCCTAAGTGAAGGAGCCAGGTGAGGGCCTGGCGGTACCCTTGCCTCCCACCCATTCAGGTAGTCGATACTTGGGGCAATTCAGACCCAAACATTTTAGGGTTTGTTATTTAAGCTCAAAATAGAGACTGGCATGGGAGAGTCTACATGGTGTTCTTAAGTAGGCAATTTTCAGCTGGATAGAAGTTGGTTTATTCCTTCCAACTATAATTTGAACGCAGAAGGAAAGAAAATGTGGGAGAGGGAACTTAAAATAACTGAACGACATGAAATGCTACTGCCAGCGCTGCAGAGTATAGGTCCTACCCACACCCCCCGCCACGCCCTGCCCTGCAAAGGAGAGCCCACAGAGTTCTGATTACTTTAAAATTCCCGCTTGGACACAAATATGTCCTGTCGTCAGTATCTTAACAGACTTTGACTTTGCCTGTTCTAAAGGAGAGGTGGGGTGGTTCATGAGACTGTTGGTCAAAAGTTTCAAAAGAGAACAGAAACAGAAATTTAGACTTAATTTGTAATGTAAAAGTTTGGGAGTCAAGGTGCCAGATCCTGTACCAGAATGTTTGGCTCCATGGCTCCCCCTCTCCTTCCTCTCCCCACCTGCCGGTAGAATGCTGTTCAACTTTAAGAATGTTGAGTAAAAGTTCTGAAGACCAAACTGCTGGGAGGGGTGGGGGTGGAGGGGGGGAGAGAGGAAATGTTTGATTTAAAATAATTCTGGGTAGCAACTTGGCTAACGAAGACTGTTCTTTGAATAGAAAACAGTGTTTCATAAAGATGTTAAAGGCCCATTTGCTTCATTAAAGTGCCAGAGATTATTTCGTTATTTGCAGAGAAAATGCCTTGTAGTTGTTATTCTATTTAAACTTTCATTGAGCTCTTAATTTCATTAAAAGTTAGAATAATTAAGCCTGTGGATTCACCCAGGTGGTGGACATGACATTGTAACTGGGAAGTATTCCCTTTTCAGAATATTCAAATATCGTTAAAAAAAGGAACAAATTATGTGAATTAATTGTCCCTTTAAACACAAAGCAGGTAAGTACTTCTGAAAACATCTGCTCGGCTTGGTGCTGTATGGTAAGCCTCTGATGGGTAGATGGGTAGTGGTAGATGAGAGACCAAATAAGTCCTTTATATATCCTTTTAAGATGTACAACACATTTCCATGTGTATCTCAATTGGCCCTTCTAACTACCAATAGGGTCCATGTATATTCTCCCTATGTTGCCAGTGAAGAAACAGAGACTCAGAGATCTGAAATGACTTGTGTAACACAGCTACTGAGCAGAAGAGGCTGATGTGGAGGTGATAGATATGCCAAGTTCAGTTCTTGTGGCGCTTGAACTCTTTAGAATGCAGTTTATATTTTATAATTTGTCCATAAACCGAGCCTCTTAACTTACTCCAGGGTTGATATGTCCATTCAAAATTATTGTACACAACAACTCAGAAGCAACATTTACCTCTCCATCCTATGTTTCTAAATTCCTTATGATGAATAGGAATAAAAGTAGAAGTCATGAAATGGCATGAATTTACCAGGTAAACGAGTTGATATATTTTAAAGAATTTGTTCTAGTGACTTGCAATTGAAGCTGAGAATGCCCTGGACAGAGGGACTTTCAGAGAAGCTGGTAAGAGGGCAGGTAAGGCAACAGCATTAAGCATAGAACTATGATAAGGTGTGTCGAATCAGAAGAGTTGAAAAATAGAGCTTGTGAGTACAGAACTGACCTCTTTATGATTGATAGGATAGTTAAAATTTCATTTCAATTTAGTTTTTAATTTTGGGGGGATTCAATAAAGTGACACAAGAAACCTCAATTTCAACATTGGCTATTAAGTTTCTGTAGAAACCTGTCAGAACCCCAAATATAAAGTACAAGCACATGGAAAATTTGCTTTTAATGTCTTTATTTCAGACAATGTTATATCAGTTTCCCTAGAAACTACAAAATATCTACTTAGATGTAAAATATTTCAGCTTTTCTACAGTGGGGAATTGAATTATTTGGTTACTTACACAAAATCATACGTGAATGATGCCCGGAAATAGAAGAACATGATTTTTTTCATGTTGTTTCAAAGAGCTATTTCTAAGAACCTAGTGTAGATTTCAGATAGACCTAAAATAATTTTTCTACTACCTTGCCTTTATTTAACAGTATGTCTAAGATAACTGATGGTGGTATCAGTAACAACAACAACGAAAAGTCACTAAGCTTCTGTTACCGAATTTTATTATTACTCATCAACTTTTCATATAGCCTTTTATATTCTTACCTTATGAGCATTGCTAATTTGTTGGCTAAAGGTGCTTTCTCCAGCGACCCCCTTCCTCCCCCTCCTTCTGAGGAGGGGGTAGAGAAGAAATTGGCAATATTCGGTGGAAAAACCTCTGCGCAATAGACCTTTCCTCTTTCCAGTAACTGTTGTAAACCCTCTTTATTGGGGGTGGGGGTGGGGGGAGAGGTGACAGCGTTAATAAGCATTTGAAGTCATTCATTTATGCTCAAAATATCCAGAACATTTATTAATATTTTGGTATTGCTTTTTCCTAAACCTTTTGTATGCATATAAACATAATATTTTGTTATTCTACAAAAATGGTCACTCTTTATGTGCTGCTTCGTAACTTTTTGTTATAAACAGAAATCATGAAATAAAGCTCCTGGAACCTTGCTTGATGCCTAGAGAGTTCTCCAGGATGTATTTTCATGCTACTGCACGGAGCTCTACTGTACACCTCTTAGTAACTGTCCAGTGTACCATCAAATGGTTGGAGCTTGGTTCATTTACCCACCCTTTATGGTTGGTCATCTTTTCACTTGTTTCACAAGTCTCACTTGTACACAATCCCATTATAATGCTTTATTCTGGGGTCATAGATAAAAATGGATGCATTACACCTCCCTGTAGAATTCAGGTAGTATATTCTCTTTTAATTAGGATGTCATTTGTAGTTAAGGTATTTTAACATAAAATGTTCTTAATCCCAAATTAAAGTCACCATCGGTTTCTTACTGGACTCTTAGGTTTTTGTGGTTCTTTCGTCTTTAGTTCTGAATAACTACCACATAAAGATCTGAAAGTAACGCTGATCTTAGATGACAAAAGGAAACATTGCATTAGACGAAACCTTAGAAGATACGGAACAATTGGGAGAAACTTAACTGGTTCGGGTGCACTGAAGTTGTTAGATGTCTATTGGGCACCATACCAGATGTAGGACAAACAGTTATATACGAGACAAAGCCCCTACCCTAACTCAGGTCCTTACATTCTAGAGGAGCCTAGGGGCAGACAATTTTGAACAAGAAAATCAGGATGGTGTTAAGACAGCTGCTCTTCTTAAATGACATTGAGAGGGAGCCATGTGAGGATGTTGGAGGAGAGACTTCCATGCAGAGTTCCTCAGATGGGAATACGCGGAGTGCAGGGAAAGGACAGAAGAACTTGGGGATGGCTTCAGCAGAGGGGAAAGGGTGTCAGGAGGGATGTGTTGGATTAAGACCTTGTATGCCTAGTGTACCTTGACAAAAAATATGAATTTTAATGTAGTTGTAATGGGAAACCATTGGGAGATTATATGCAGGGAAATTATGTTAATTCTAGAAAAGGGGGGCAGAGAAAGGGAGAAGCTACTGTGTAAGAATAGGTTGGAAGCAGGGAGACCAGGCAAGAGTGAATAGTGGCTTGAACAACAACAATGAAAAAAAAAACAAACACAGTAGGGGCCTAAAGTAGGCTGACTTAAAGAAATTAAGTGAATCTAAAGGTAGTAACAATGAATGGACAAGTCACAGAAAAAGAAATGCAGATTACATTTTAACATGTCTTCACACAAAAGAAATAAAACAGCAAATTCACAGCAAATAAAACTTTACTGTAGTTTCTCTCCTATTGGAAGAATATCCATAAACTTGGCACTGCATTCTTTGATAAGGCTGTGAACAGTTATCTTTACATATTGCTGGTAGGAGTGCAAAATGGTTCGACCCCATGAAGGGGACATTGGCACAATCTCACAACAAGGCAGATGCATAAATCAAAATCCTACTTAGAGGACTTTGTCCCGAAGACATACCCCACAAATACAAAACGACATATTCGGAGTTTTTGTTGCTCTCTTTTCAAAAGAAAAATATTGGGAAAAACTCATGTCCAATAAGGGCCTGGTATAATAAAATAAACTAATATATCCACACAGTAGAGAACTAGGGAGCTATAAAAAAGAATAAGATCTCTTTTTGCCGCTATGTGGTAATCTCTTGGAGAAGTTACATGAAAAAAAGGAAGAAGGAGACATACAGTAACTATATGGCAGAAGCAGGGAAAATAAGTGTTTGCTTATTTAAAAAAAAAAAATCCACTGGGAGAAATTCTTGCTAATTTCTGACTATTATTCCTTTCCCTTTAGTGGGTAGTCAGAGCCCGTTACTTAAGACGATGTGTGGGTTCGGGTAACGAATGAACCTTTCACACACTTTCCAATGCAATGCTAAACATTCTCATTTTGCTTTTGAGTTAATTTCTGAAAACTTTGTTTTGTCACTTATTGTGCTTTATATACATGTTATATAGATTGCTCTTGCATTTCATTTGATTCTCAACAATATTTTGAGTTAGGTAGTATAGGAATTACATCTGTTTTACATGTGAGAAGACAGGCTCTGAGTGGAATAAATTTGAGTTATCCAAGGCTTGAAAAATGAGGCTTGATAGAGCAGGAATGTTAATTCCAGATACATTTATAGAAAGAATTTATAGAATTTATAGAATGACACATCATGTGAACAGCTTTGGGGACGCTACCTTTTTTCTCACCCCCCTTTTTTCGTGTATTAAAGTAATAAAGCTTCAGGGTTAAAACAGTGACATTGCATAATGTGAAATGAAATTGAGGTAAATTGCAATTCAGAAATGTTCTTTAAGTCTGAGACACTAAGCAGAGTACTTTTTAGAAATGCCTAAAGAAGGGTGTATTTCTCTTTATGAAGTATCACATCTTAGTCTCTGTCACTAAAACATGGATTGATGATTAAAACAAGGCAAGACTGAGAACCAAGGTAGAGGCAGCTACAGAGGTCGTTTGGAAGCCAGGGTGAGGACTGTCAGAGGCTGGGGAAGCAGAAGCAAGGCTCAAGGAGCCGCAGGCTGGGGGGCCAGGGACATGCTGCGTGCCCTCTGGTGAGGCAGGCCAGCTCGGGCCGGCGGGTAGGAATTACCTGACTGGGGTGAAGAGTGGACTCGGAGAGAGAAAATCATCAACATATATGGTCATTGTTAGACCCTAAATTTTGTGTTATGAGCCATGAAACTAATAATAATATAGAGTAAATGCAGTTTATAGTATAGGGATGACAGAGCAGTTCAGTAAATGAGGGAGCCTTAAGTAAACAGGAGCCCGGCAGTTGGCCCAGAAACTGCTGACGTTTCTATTTAATTGGAATATATCAGTGTCTTTCTGAAATATGCTGCTTCCAAATCTTGGCTATTGTAAGTAACGCTGCAGTAAACATACGAGTGCATATAGTCTTTTGAATTAGTGTTTCAGGTTCCTTCACATATATTCCCAGAATTGAAATCGCTGGGTTGTAAGTTTCATTTTTAATTTTTTGAGGAGCATCCACACTGTTTTCATAGTGGTTGCACCAACCTGCATTCCCACCAAGAATGCACAAGGGTTCCCTTTTCTCCACATCCTCACCAACACTTGTTTTGTGTTGATTTTATTGATGATAGCCATTCTGACAGGTGTGAAGTTATATGGGTACTTTAAACAAAGCATTATTTTGGCTCTTACAAATTTCTGTTTATGGCATTTATTAAAGGGATGAGCAAGTGGCTTTTACCTATTCCCACCTTTAGTATAATCATTAATACTATTGATTAACCAGGTTCTTTTAGTTGAAAGTTAAAGAAAATCTATCTCAAAATAGCTTAACATTTTTTTTTTTAGAGTATTCACTTGTAAAACCAGAGTTCACAAAATAAAAATCAAGGTGGTACTCTACCCAGGAATTAAATGATCTTCTCAGAACTTGTCTCAGTTCTGCTCTCCCATTGATCTCTCCTGACAAGGTACCAGGCCAGCTGTGATTGACTGGCCAGCCCTGGGGAATGTGCCCACTCCAGAATCCTAAGTATAGGGTAGGGTGATTCCCATTTCTTTCCTGTCATTTGGGCTAGTTTTGCTTTTTCTGTGTTTACATCCATAGCAGCATGCCTTGGTTCGGGGCATGCATACACTCGTGCGTGCACGCACACATGCACGTGCGCGCGTGTGTGTGTGTTTAAGCCTGCTGCTTCTCTGATTGTGGTACTTTTCCTGGACTTTCCATTAAATATCTCAATCATACCACAGGAACTGATACATAATATGACTACCTCTGCAAACCAACCTTGTAAGAAAGTGGACCAAGATCCTAACAGAGGAATGGTTAATATAATATCTCCCAAACCACATAATAATGGTTCTGTTTTTTAAAAAGGCATTGGGTGATCAAATCTAAATATTCTATGTCCCTGGTTCTCAGAAAATCAAAATGCACATTGATGCCTTAAAAACTAATCAGTCTAGTAATGAGTAATGTCTAACTCAGCATTTCACAAATTTATCTACCTAGAATCCTTCCCCCCCCCCCACATACACAGTTAGAATATTTTTTTTAGATTCAAATACAATATATTTGCTTTTTTTTTGATAAGAAGTAGTCTCGAACCCTTTCGAGAAGCCCGAGGTTAGAGGCAGCTGTGAAAATCTCTGCCTGTCACTTTGTGCCCAACTGAATTAATTTATTTTTCCAAATAGCTAACATTGTTTCATTTTTTAAATATGTGGAAAAACCTTTAAAGTAACTTTATGGGCCTTTTATATAAAAATGTTGAGTAGAATAGTTGCTCCAAAAGCAGTTTAATAAACTTGAAATTCAGTGAAGGAATTCCTGTAGAAAATAAAGCAGTTAGTTTAGCTATATAAATTTTTAGTGCTGGCAGTGCCATTAAAATGCATGATTCAGATTCCTGTTAAACCAGGATGTCCCAGATTATGTTTGTATAAGATTATAACTGTATACATGGAGGGAAAGTAAAGGATTCTAGGTAGATAAATTTGTGAAATGCTGAGTTAGACATTACTCATTATTAGACTGATTAGTTTTTAAGGCATCAATGTGCATTTTGATTTTCTGAGAACCAGGGACATAGAATATTTAGATTTGATCACCCAATGCCCTTTTAAAAAACAGAACCATTATTATGTGGTTTGGGAGATATTATATTAACCATTCCTCTGTTAGGATCTTGGTCCACGTTCTTACAAGATTGGTTAAGTGGTTTGAGATGGATATTACTGAGGAGTATCATAGGGTTCTTTTTGCTTGTTTGTTTTAACAACAGCTTTATTATCCCATATGGTGGCCAACTTTGTTTTATTAAAATTCAAGTACCTGTTTTGTGTTCTTGCTGAACTAGATTATCCCACCTTAGTGCAAGGTGCCTTTCAGGTAGACCTGCTGACACAGGTACAGCAAACATTTTTTTCAAGCAGCCCTGTGATCAGCTCCAGAAAGTATTCTTATTGAAGCCCCAAAATAATCATGTGGCATAGAAAGAAGAAGTGAGACTAGCTTTGGAAATTGGGGGCAAATGTTAAAAATTACTTTTCAGAAAGTATTAAAGACCACTATCATTAATATGTTCCTGTAGATTAGAACATAGAACACTTCATGCTATCCTTTTAAATTTGCCACAATGAATAGCCCCCAAGTAAACCACAGTTAACTAAGTTCATTTGTTGAATGGAGTTAGAGTTAGCTTAAATGTCTAAAGAATATTTGCCAAAAACAACTCACTTGGTTTTGGCATATTTAATATATTAGTTGGTATCTGATAGTAATTGGCCACAGCATAAATTGCTTCTTGAGACTGTTCCTGGAATGTGCTGGCAATATCAGCATAAAGGAGGGTGACTGTATTTTTAGTTGATAAATACAAGGTGGAAGGCACATACATGATTCACCTAAAAGTTGAATAGATTATTTAGGTGCAAGTTAAAAAAAGTCTGAAACATAGCCTGGTTTTATTCTACAATTTTGCATTTTTCCAGTAGAATTTTTATATTGTTGCCTATACTAAAATCGATTTGTTATCATTTCTGAAAACTCTTCCCAACACTGTTTAAAAGTGATTAAAATTGATATGTAGCTATTTTTACAATCTTATGTTTTTCTGCTCAACTAAATGATTACTCCTTTTTCTCTTCTTATACAGACTTAGCTTTGGAATCAAACCCTTCTGACCACCCGAGGGCAAGCACAATTTTCCTGAACAAATCTCAAACGGATGGTAAGACAGTAATTTTTTCCTCTGAGAAGATTGAAAACAGTATTTGTTTTGTGTATTATAGGAAGTATTTCAAAGAACTCATACATTGGTTTAAATGTTTCACTTTTTTGTGTATCTACTTGTTTGATTTTAATATGTGATGATAGATATCCTTTCCTTTAGTTGTTGCTGTTTCAGTGAGGAGAATAGGTAGACTATCTATTTACATATTTTGCCACCTCTTTATCAACAGTCAATTGACCACATGATTTAGATGTGGTCTATTTCTCGGAACTATGTCCTTTTCCCCTTGCTCCAAAGAGCACACATTTTAAAGATGAATGATAGGATTTAGGTCACAGGTTTTCATTTGAACAAATCAAAAAATCAGTTTGTACATGAGGATTGATTTTGTGATTTTTGACCCCATTTTACATAGTGCTCAATCAAATGATTCTATCTCACATCCAGATTTTTACTCAGAACTTTTAAACTATTCAAAATTCTGTTATTCCGATGTAATGCTGTGCCAAGGTACATCAGAGTAAACATATCCCTGATGGAGTTTCCCAGAAGGTTAGCCTCAGCAAGTGTCAATTTCCTGTGTCCTGTTTGTTTCAGGATAAGAATCAGAATTGCAAGATTTTAACACTTCTGCTTGCCTGCTTATTTTCATTAATGTTATGTTAAATTTCATTTACTTGCTTAAAAAGTCGCACATGATCAAGTTTTCCAGTTGATTATGGCAGAATCACAAGAAGTGAGGGTTCCATAATATTTTAAGTAATGGCAGCACAATAAAAAATGGGGGTTTCTAATCTACCTTTTCATGTGTATGTGTATTTTGCCTGTCTTGAGCTGTTCATTTTTGGTTGGGATTGCTCTGTTTCCCAGGTTCTGGAGAGCCACAGCCTGCTCACATGTAGAGAGAGAGTGGAGACAGTAAAGGAAAAACTATCCCATACCCCTCTTCGGTCCTAAGGAATAGGTGCCTATGATGCTCATCCTACATTACAGGAGGAGGTCTGGGAAACGAAGTACAGCCCAAGATCCTCTTTAGAGTTTTTATTCTTCTGGCCTTTGTTAGAACAAGTTGATTTTGTGTACTGTAGATGTGTTCAATTAGGTTAGCACACTCATTTTAAAATTTAAATTTAAACAGGTTACTTTCCAGTTGAGTAAAGACCCATTTATTTTTTTAGTAAGGCATTTTAGTTGATTCCTACTAAGTGGTCCAGAACGCTTCTGGGGATGTCGGTGCATGTAAGGGTTAGTGCCTGGCGAGAAACTCGTTCTTACAGCTGTCAGCTATTAGATCCTGGTGCCTCGAGTAAGGTGGGTATAAATGTAGGATTAGAAACGAGTACTGGGTCTTGAATATACAACAAGTAAAACGTATTAGCTGAGTTTCTCATCCGACCTAATTTCTTTGCCCTTCTCTTCGGTACATGGAGAGTCTTTCAGTTGGACCTGATATAGAATATCTGTTGGGTCAAAAAGTAAAAGTAAGTTTTTAGCTTTACTTTATGGGACTCATCTTGCCAGGTGATTTAAATTATAAATTTTGTTGGAAATTATTTTTAAAATGGAATGGAATTTTGTCTCATTTTGTGTGTTGGTAATCTGTCAGATAATCAGCAACTTTTATTTTTCTATGGATTTGTATCAGAATTGATCAGTTAATTCTTTTTATTCTTAGTGCGAGAAAAGAGGAAGAACAACTATATAAACCATGTAAGTAAACAGTTGAAAAGTTAAGTAAGAAATTAATAGTTTGAATTAAAAGTTGTCTGCAATGATTCCTAAAAAATATAATGGACCCAATGCTATTCGCATAGACATCTTTTTGTAGATTTTCTAAATCTCCTTTGTTTTCCTAATTATCAAACTTATAAATTCAGGAAGGTCTTTGGCTAAGTAATGCCATTTTTTTAAGGGTTCTGACATTTAAGTTAAATTTCAGTAACATGGCTGTGATATAAAGATCTGCCTTAATTTTAAAATCTTACTTTTTTAACAAAAGTAATAAAAACATAATAGCTAAGTTAATTTTCAGCACTATTTATTGACTTCCTGTCATAGCAGGTGAAACTTTAGCTTTCTTACTCTATCGTGGTCTTATTTCCTTCTCACTGTTCCCTCAACATGTAACAGGCTTTTCAGAAAATCAGAATCACTATTTACATTATTATGACCATGCAAATATTTTTCACTGCTGAACCATTTAGTTCTCCGGCTGTACCATTTCGTTGTATAACCCTCATTCTTTTTCTCAAGGGTAACTGAAATCTGAGCACTTATACACTTTTCCAGGATAATATAATCCCCCTCTTGCCATGATCTCACAGAGCCAAATGCAATAAGCAGCTGGTCTCCCTGCTTTACAATAATAATAATAATAATTTGTACCTAACAATCTAGTAATTTGACAGAGGAAGATGATTATCAGGCAGAAATACTACATTTAGGCTACATTAACTTAATACTTAGTCATTCTTCGTTTCTGTGTGTGTGGAATTAATTTCCTGATTATATTCCCTTGCCTGTTTTCTAACAGCTATTTTTTTCTCCAAATGTTGTAATATTTGTCACATGCCTATCAAAAATATTTTCCATCTACTAAACACATTTGTTCCATTTTTTTCTTGGAAACAACCTTCCTCAGCCTTTTCATCCTGCTCTAGTATAGACTGGTTTTCCCTGGGCCTGCTCTGTGCCTGTTCCCCTGGCCTATCTCTTTGAAGTCATCTAGGAGCTCACATAACTGCTTTCTCATGTTGGATCCCTTATGTCCTAGATTCTGTTTCCCTGTCTTGTTATACTCCCTTGTTTTCCTGGAGCACATCTCCCCAGGAAAGGGTATCTGGGCAGATTTTAGAGATCTGTCCTCTCTGAAATGCCTCCTATTTGATAAAGTGTAGAATTCTAAGTTGAAACTAATTTTTGCAGTTTAAAAGACACTGCTGCTTTCTTATTTACAACATTGCACTTAAATCTGTTATAAATTGTATGAAACATTGTATATTACCAATTTTAGTCATTCTTCCCCATCCCTTCCTTCTCTGGAAGCATTTAGTACCTTCACTGTCTCTGGGATTCCGAAATTTCATAATATGGTTTGGTCTGTACTTTTTCATTTTATTGCAGGCATTAAGTCTGCGGATCTTTTCTCATTTCAGTGAATTAAAAAAAAAAATTTTCTCTATTCCTTTTTGTCTAGTATTTGTATCACTCAGAAGCTGGGACTTTTAGACCAGCATGTATTCACAATTTTCTAATGTTTTTCCCTTCTCTTTTCCATTTCATCTAAAAAGAAATTTCTACTTCCTAGAAATTTACTTGGTTTATGCTCGAACCTTTCTACTGATTTTTTTGTTTTGACTTACAGAGTTCTCTTATATTCTCTTACTCTTTTTTAATAGCATTCAGTTTTTTCACCAATGCACATTTTTGCCCTTCTGATGTTAAGAATTATCTTGTTAAAGTTTTCATTTGCTCCTGAATTTTATCACTCCCATTAATTTCCTTCTTCCTGTTTTGATCTCTTGTTGACTTTCCTCAGATGTGTGGTGGTCCCTGACTCTATCTTAAGGTCTAATTGGAAGCACCAGGAAGGACCAGGACTTTTGTTAACTGATAGGCCTTATTGCAGGCTTTTGGGGCCAAGCCTCTGAGTTTTGAAGCTGCCTGTGGTTCTGTTAAATAACTGGCTTTCTTATTCCTGTCCCAGCCACTCTTGTAGGCGCCAGGTTAGTGCTTCCTCTGCTCTGCCCTGCCACCTGCCACTCCTGTATCTGGTCTTCAGCCTTCAAACATTAAAAATTACCTGCTGTTTGTCCTATATTGTGTATAGCCTTTTCCATTTTTTTGCCTTTAATTCTAATGAGTTATCTCTGAAAGGAAGGGGAGAGGAAATAGATTTGTAGTCAGTCCTATCCTGTTTAACTTAAATTTAGAACTTATATTTAAAGTGTAAATCTAAGTTTAAAGTTTCAATTCAATATACTTAATGATATTAATTGAGAGAATATTTTTGGCTTTACCTATAATTAGCATACTACACTTTTCTACTAGAGCCTTAATTAAGAATTCTATTCAAACCACTCAATCTGCATATTGTCCCATTAATGTGCAACATAGATGGAGCAATTTTCATTAATGCATAAAGTGTTAGAAATTTTTAGGATAATTAAAAGTCATTAGTTCTTCAAAACTTGTAGAAAAAGCAGAGAGAAAAGAACTTCAGCTTTATTTTGTAATGGGTTAAAATGAGGCAGTTGGCACAATGGGTAGGGGCACAATTTCAACAGGTACTTGACCTTTGGTAGCAAGGTTGGGGTTGTGATTTATTAGACTTTTAGGTATGATTATTGTTCTAGTCTTTGCCATTGAACCTTAAGTCTACTAAGCAACCCCTTCCCTTGTAAAGATTGTAAAAGTCCATCTATTATGTCATTAGTGCTGAATGAATTGAAGATAAAGAATGATTCCTTGTCCCTGTGTGTTCTAGTGACCAACTTTAAAGATATCTAAGAACACTAAATTGTCAATAGTATTTTGGCAGTTTAATTTTTTTTTTTGTATTTGCATTTCATATCTTTATGTTTGTCAGTGTAGTTTGTTGAGGTTGTAAGCCAGCAATAGTAAGTACGGCTTTAACCATAGAGGACTTTCATCTTAAATTTTCAAGGAAGATGAGGGGTGAGCAACCCGATGGCAGCCAATAGAGCTAGGCTTTGCTCAGAAGCCTAATTCCGCCACCCTCTAGTGAATACCAGATACTTGATACTGAAAAGGCTGAATAGTCGGGGCTAGCCCTGGACTGCTTGGAAAATTTTCAGTGTTTCTTTGGTTTGCCGATTTACTAAAATGAACCCCCATAGTGTTGTAAGCCCATGTCTAAACATGTGCTTACATGGAGTTATAGTGCTAAAAGCTTTAGCACTATATTCAAAGATAAACCAATATACATATAAAACAGAAAAAAAAACTAGAGGAAAATGCCAGCAAATATCACCCAAAGCTTTACCAACCGGTCTGTATTTTGGTGCATTTTTTCCTATTATACTCCTCTGATGTACAGGTTTTTGATCATAATTGACTTTCTTACTGTGTATTATATGCCATATTACACCTTAATAGTAGTGATCTTAAAAGATAACCTTCCATTTAGAATAAAAGTATTTGAATGAATTTTCATTTTGCATGCTCTGTTGGTTTTTAGGGTTTTTGGGGTTTTTTTGAGATCCCCAAAATAAATTACATGTTTAACTAGGTAGCTTAAGGAACATAGGAGAGTCTTAGCTATAGCTAAAACATTTCTACCTTAAAGGAGAATTTTCTCCAAGTAGTGGTGCTTTTCAAAAATATGCTGTCTGGAACTTTTGGTTAATAAGGAATAAGTACCTTTTCAGTAAAACATCTGAAACAAGTGAAAATGGTGTTTTATAGATATTTCTGAATATTATCTACTGGCAATTTTTAAATGCTCTGTATTTTAAGAGGCATCAATCAGATTTTCTTTCTGCCCTACCTTTTGTATATTTGTGGGGGATAGTGATGGGAAAGTATGACAGCATGATGAAAGCTATTTTATGTTAAGGAAGGAAGGCTCATCTGAATTAGTTTTTAAAAATATAGCAAAACCAAGCATATTAAAATTGTTGATATTCTGTAATATTTAAGAATGCTACTCTGACTTTCAGCTACTTACAGTGACTGGGATTAGTTACTGGCCTTACTTAAGGAAGAGAAGTGTCCTAACATATTTAGGCTATTTCAGTATTTGATTATTATTGTATTGGGCTTTTTACAAATCAATGGATACTTCTAAAGTGTTTTAAAGATAATTTATTCTTTAGAGGGTCTCAGAAAGTTCATTGTCACCTCTCCACTGCAGATAAATTCTTATTTGTATCTGTAGTGAGATTTACCTTCCAGCTGCAATTAATTTTAAATAATTTGTCAAACACTAGTTGAACTCGTAATTTGTCCCAGATTCTGTGCTAAGCAGCTAGATGGAGGTAGGCAAAAAGTCCTCCTTTCCCTAGATAAGCTTGATTTTTTTTTTTATCCTCACCCAAGGATATGTTCATTGATTTTGAGAGAGAGGAAGGGGCAGAGAGAGAGAAAGAGGGAGGGAGGAAAGAAGGAAGGAAGGGAGAAAAGGGAAGGGAAAGAAGGAAGGAAGAAAGGGAGGGAGGGAGACAGGTAGATAGATACACTAATGCGAGAAGCATCCATTGGTTTCCTCCAGTATGCCCTGACCAGGAATCAAACCCAAAACCTTTTGGTATAGGGGCAGACACTTCCACCTAACTGAACCACCTGGCCAGGCCAAGAAGCTTGCCTTTTTATGAGGGGGGGCTTCCCTTAAGCAACTGATACCATGTAACAAGTGGTAACTTAGATGCCTGAATGTGCAGAAAGGGAGAAGTTTTGTAGTGTGGTTGCTGGCAGAGGTACCCTGGAGGTAAACGGGGGGTGGGGAGAGAGTTAAGCTTGCTGGGACAAGGAGGAAGAAAGGGAGTTGTCGGCAGAGAGAGCAGCATGAGTGAGGCAGGGTTGTGATAAATAACTTAGGGAATAGACTTAACATTTAGAAATGAATGGATGGTATTCTTTGAGGTTCTCACTTGAGTAATGTAATGACATCTTATTTAAACATGAAATGAGAATTAAATTCTCAGACTTGTTTTATCTGTTTTTTGGACGTGAGAGAATCTTAAAACAATACTCTTTTATCCTCCAGATAAGGAAGCTTAGACTCAGAGAGACCTTTGACTTCCTAGCTTGTTAGCAGATGGGCAGCCCTGGCACACACACACACGCCTTTGACCAATGTGTTTTGTCACACTGTCTCCTGAACTATTTGTTATTGGCCTTCATTTACTGTGATAAACTGTTCTTGCTTCAGCCATGGCTGTTGGGGCTCAGGACTGAATGCTGGTGTACAAACCAAAGGGTCGCCGGTATGAGTCCCAGTCAGGGCACATGCCTGAGTTGCGGGACAGGTCCCCGGTAGGGAGCGTGCGAGAGACAACCACACATTGATGTTTCTCTCCCTCTCTTTCTCCTTCCCTTCTCCTCTCTAAAAATAAATAAAATCTTCTTAAAAAATGTTCTTTCTTCAATATTAGGTATTATGTTTTATTGTAGTAAATGAACAGTAGAAATAGAAAGTCTTAACTGCTTTTCATTCCTTAAGACAAAAACACTGAAATCTTTTTACATTATTATAAAGAGAATGTATAAGAGTCTGCCATGTTTGATTATAGGTACTGTATCAAGGGAAGAATTTTGTAATGTATTCCTCAAATGTTGTCTGTGGAAGTTAAAGAGTATCTGATGGTTTTCCCATAGAGCTGTACATGATATCACACTCAAGCAATTCATGGAGTATAAGAAAAATCCTAATGCTTAATTGTTTGATATTTTAACCAAGGAAAAAATACACTTTTATAGGTGTAACTTACTGTGACATTTTCTTCTATTTCCCTTCCCCTTTAGGTATCTCCAGGGAACCTTACTAAAAAATATAGCTCATGCTCAACAATATTTCTAGATGACAGCACAGTCAGCCAGCCTAATCTTAGAACCACAATACAATGGTGAGTACAACTAGGTTGCCAAGGGCTGAGTGACAGACCCCCTTATGCTAAAGGCATCCCAGCTATATATAATTTCAGTCATTTGATTGTCCTTTCCAGTGATCAGGTTAAGAAACTGATGCTAATTACATATTGATTTCAAGGACCTAAATATGAATTTTCGATTTCCATTTTAATCTTAGAGTGGGTGGAAGAAGGGAAAGGAAAGCCGGTTAGCAAATAAGAAATCTCAGAAAAAGTACTTTTCTTTCTTTGATGCATTTCTGTTGTTAAGACATTGTTGAACATAATAAAAAGGAAAGGTGCTTTTTGTTGGATGTTTCTAAAAAAAAAAAAGTATTTCTTTATTAGATGTAGGCCGAAAACAATGTGTGTACGTACTACTTTGGAAGCTACTCTTGGAGGAAGGAACAGCTTGTCCCCTATTGGCACCAGAGTGTATGTGCATTTAAATTTAATTAGATTTTGTTAGATTTTTCCCATCATACACTATATTCCCCACACTATTTCTGTATAAAAATTCACTTCTCCTTCCTAACCCCCAAAGGGGGAAAATGCATCAAACTAGTCTTAAGGAATACTTTTTCAAGCTAATTTCTATGTGGAGATAATTTGTTCAACTGACATTTTAATTTCATAGATATATTAAATTGAATTTTATATATGTATAGATATATAAATATCCAAGACACTTTATCAACCCATATATAAGAAAATCACAGCAGAAAAGAATGAGAAAGGTGAAGTTTCGGAAACATAGCCATAGTCAAGTTTATACTTAAGCAAACACGACAGTGTGTCATGATGATGAAAACTAGTTATTAATTTCTGGGAGCACCACATAGTCCACAATTGGAAGTACACTCTAAAAACACCCTAATATGACCCTTTCAAGCGTATTTAAAAGAGAAGAAACCAAAGCAGGATGTGGAGGCTCCTGAGTTCCACTGGGGCTGTCCAAGAACGTTGTCAGTGTCTCCTTGGAATATGTGTATTAATTTTCCAGGACACAATTTGGGAAATGCTGTCTGAAACTATTAATAGCCTCATCCCTGATTTTCTTTTTCAGACTTAAAAAAATAATTAGCTTATAAACTTAATTTTGTTCTAATGTACCAGCTTTTTTTGCTAATTAAATTATCAGTGATTTTTACTTCAATTAAAAACAGCATGCTCACAATCATAATAATGTAACTTTCTTCTGTACTTAGAACAATAGTTAAGATCAAATTGTGTTTCAGCAAAAACAGCCTTGTCTCTTTCTAAAGTTCTGAGCTTTGACACCTATTGAGAGTAATCACTGAATATTTTTATTCAGCTAAGACACTAAATCTATGAGTGTAACAACAACAACAACAAACAACAACAAAACCACTCAACTTTGGCTGCATTCTGTGGCTTTTTTTGAATTCAGAAGGTTCTGATGTTACAACATATAATTCAAAAATAGTTTTAAAGATTAACCTTGCTCAGACAAGTAAGTTTCATGCTTATTTCTCCAAATTAGTTCAGTTCTTGGAAGTACAGTAAGTTTTAATTTGTTCTCACTAAATTTTGAAGATGGTCATTCAGTATATTAACTGTTGATGAAATAAAAGTTTACTGAGAAAATGAATAGAGCTAATTGGCTTTTAGGGATGGGTTTGAAAATCATTTATCACATTGTTCTCAAGGGGGTGGGTGAGCCTTATTAGAATCACTTATGCAACTTTTTTCAAAATATGTATCTCTGAAAACATGCATTGCATCCCTGCGCCCCCCAGCACTCTCTCACTCTCACAAACCTTTAAGCTCAGGAAGGACATGAGGCATGATTATATGGACAAAGGCATCCAGGGTTATTCTGATCTTAACCCTAATTCCCAAATGTTGCTGCACACTGCAATCACCTGGGGAGCTTCAAAGACAATCCTAAGTCCATTTAAATCAGAAGGTATAGAGGTGGAAGCCAGGCAGTTTGTAAGGCTCCTCAGGTGATCCCAATGTACACCTAAGCTTGGGAACCACTGCCTGGTTAGAGTGTAGGAGCAAGAGAACTGCACCTCACTATTGGTGGGACCTTGAGCAAGTCCGGTTTAAGCCTTGGTTCCTTTATCTGTAGAATGGGTTGTTGAATTAAATGGTTGTTTTCATCCTTGAAATTTTATGCTTTGAATTCTGTGATTTTAAAATCAATTTGAAGATGAAACTATTTGAAGCACTATAGAAGTATCCATCTTTGATGCTAATAACAACGGTATAGGCCTTTTTACAAGTGCTGCTAATATTCTAAGGGCCTAGTTATAAAATTCAGATTTGCCTTCCCTCAATGATTTTGAGCTTCATTTTAGACACCAAGGGCAAAAGGAGAAGAATACATATAACTTAACCAAGAGAACTCGTTTGTTGCCTGATACACAACATCTTCGAATAACTGAGTAATACAGTAATTTTCATAGTATCTGAGGACTTACATCTGCTCATTAATATTTCATTTAGACTAATTTGGAAGTAATTTATTAAATATTACACTGCATAGTATTTTGCTACATTATTAGTACTGCTTATTTCAGGATAGCTAGACTGTTGATTTTGTAGGTTCTTATTGCTATTAAATTTTCTAATGATTGTGTAAAAGTGATCTTAAATGATTTTATTTGGTATAGAGCACTTTATTTACCTTTAGGGAAATGATAGGAAGCGGGTGGGTAGGTGGATAGTGAACTAGATCAACTGAAATGCAGGGCCTCACAACTTTCTTTTAAAAAAAGCACAAAAACTACCATATGGCTTAAATTTAAGCATGTAAATAAATAAATATAACTTGTACAGGATGAAAGGTTCTATGAGTGAAAGAGCAAATGACAGGGGAAATATGTAATAACATATATTAAAATAATCAACCAAACGTGTCTTCTAACAGCATGTTACTTAGCATTTTGGTTCCCCTATTTTTGCTAAAAGCCAAAGAACTAAAACAAAGGGGAAAGTACCTATATGATACCATTCTGAAACAGAATTTCAAGACCCCTGGGCAGCTGGGAAGGTCTTTTCCCACTCTAACCCCTTTTAAAATGTTTTCAGACATAACATATTAAAATTAATTGTTACAATTTTTTTTTCCTCCACAGTGTGACCTTAGCAATATATTACCACATAAAGAACAGGTGAGTTTTAAAACCTGCCTCATTATTCTAGCTAATCCATTTATAAGACAAGAAGTTTAGTGTTAGATAATAACCATGGACATTGGAGTAAGCTGTAGAGTGCTTTTATTACATTGTTGAAGTCAGTCACTTGTTTGTGCCTTAGGACTCTTAAAGCTTAAGTTATTGTGGATCCCAACGAGTATTTGTTTCTATTAGCAATTAAAATTGAGAATTTAAAAATAAGTCCATTATATGACAAAACAGGATTTTTATAGCACTCTTGAAATTTTGAGCTAGATAATTCTTTGTGGTGGGGCATTGGGTTGTGCATTATAGGCTATTTAGCAGCATCCCTGGCCTCTGCAGCCTCTACTCAGTAGATGCCAATAGCATCCTTTCCCCATCCCACATTGTGACCATAAAAAATCTCTCCAGCCATGGCCAAATGTTCCCTGTGGGACAAAATCACCCATGACTGAGAACCATAGTAGTAACATAATTCTTTATAAAAAATATTATTTTTCACCACAAAAAAGTTGAGTGGAAAGTGTTATTTATTTACACTTTTGCAAATCTCTTTAATGTCTACCTTAATAGAAGACAGCTAATTCTCATGTATACTGTTTTCAATCATTTGCAATCACTTCAGTCAGTTCAATCATTTGCTTTGAAGGACAATATAAAAATCCAGTCTCACGTAGATTTATACGGCTAGAAAGAGCTGTATTTCTGAAGACTTCAGATGATTATGGATATTCTTTGATACTACACCAGAAGTGCACAAGTGCTGGTTTCTTCAATTAGTTACAGTGGAATTTTAAATCATGCCCATGAACTTACAGTAGGTTCTTTGTTAAATTAATACCCATTGATTTATCTTGTATGCTTAATGGATCTTTTACTTGTACATGATTTTATAATAATATGCATTGGTCATTTGGAAAGTATTAGTTTACATTTTTTAATAAAGTGTCAAAAACTTTTGTTAGCATCACCACCAGTCTTACCAGAAAAGTCTTTAAATATTGAAAAGATGTCAGGCTCACAAAAAGAAAGTACAAAGTTTCCCAAATCCCAGTTTTTAGCTTGATAGTTTGAACTGTGTCATTGGCAACAAATATACAAATTATTTTTTTTTGAAATGACAGGCTTACTTTTATTTTTGAGAGAGTGACTGTTACACTATCAAATAAAGATGTTATTCTGTGAACAAAGCAGCTTCTTCAGCTCACAATTAAGTCACAAGTGCTCTTCCTTAACACAATCATATTTCAGTGTGCTGCAGTGCTTAATGCATACTTTCCACTTATTCAGGATATAAAAGGAAGGATCCAGGTTTAATAACACTCAATTTTTACTGCATTATCAAGGATGTTCTTAAGTAAATTACCACTGCAGGCGACAGTGAAGAAGTGAGTGACTGCCAGAACAGTTCGGTACCGCTGCCTTGATTCATGCTCAGAAATCAGTTTTACTCACTTTTGCTTTTACACAGTCATTGCATGTGTCATTATAAAAGCAGGCAATGCCTTAATATTCCTATAAAAACGTAGGCCCATTGACCTCATGGACCTACTGAAAAGGGCCTAGGCCCACAGTGTCCAGCCTTTTGGTGTCTCTGGGCCACAGTAGAAGAAAAGTTGTCTTGAGCCACACATTAAATACACATACACTAATGAAAACTGATGGGCAAAAAAAAGGTTTTAGGTAAATTTACGATTTTGCGTAGAGCCGCATTCATAGCCATCCTGGGCCGCAGGGTGGACACCCCTGGGGGAACAACCCAAGAGGCTGGCAACATACATACTTGGAGAACCACTGTTTAAATGAGCAGTGTATTAGGTGGTGAACTTTTAAATCAAAAGACTGGTCCCTTTAAAAATAAAAGGGCAAGTTTTTAGCTCAAACTATTTAAATGACAAGAAGAAATGCGTAATAGGAATATACCATAGGAAACTAAGAGGAAAAAACAAGGAAAAACACGAATCTCATATTCCACATGAATTAAAATTCTAAAGGCATTATTGCCTACTACTACTGCTTTATAAAATGTTCTTGTGTGTACCAGTGAGAGGTTAGAGGAGTTATATTTTGTTAGGGACAGCCAATGCTTATGAAGGCAACTCTGGCTGGTCATTGTAGAAAAGATTTCACAGAATTTGATGTGCCGAGTAAAAAGAGCTCAGGAAACCCTCTCACAGAATACAGGAGCGGAATTTGGAAACTGCTTTGGTAAAGGTTAAGCTCCTCCCTCCCCCCATCTATGCTCCTGGCAGATGTGTTCCTAAGGTATTAACACTTTCTCAATTAGTTTTTTTAAAAAACACTTTGTTATTTTTTAGAGATGCTAATAGATCCTTGGACATTTTTGATGAGAGATCACATCCACTCACAGTAAGTATCAGTTTTATTGAGGTTTTATTTTTCTCTCATACAGCTGTGTTTATTTCATGCTGATTTGTTTTGAAATTATTAGAAAATTACTTCCTTGAACTTGAAGTAAAAATCATCTTTCTTTAAATATTCTTCCCCACCCTATGTGGTATCTAATTATTTTACAAAAGGAGTGTTGTATAAGGGATGTCAGTAAGAACTGAGTTGCAGTTTGTATAATTAGTAAGCTAAGCTAAGTAAATGTATCTTTGTAGGGTAGTTTTCAGTGGCATCAAACAATATAAATATTGATAAATAAACTTGATACATATCTTACCATCTCTTTGAAGGAAATTAAGTTAATCAATATGACAAAAACTTTCAAATTCACTTCAGGTGCTCTATAGCAATTGTGACAACTATATAAGACAGCACCACCGTAGAGCCTATGGTTACAGGGAACTGAACGTGTATTTTCCAAGTTGATTGCAGAGAAGCATGACATGGTGCTCAAGACTTTTGAGCCTCAAGATAGCTTACACTTAGATAGAATTTTATAGAGGGAAGGTGGAAAGGAGCATACATACATTTTTTGAAGCTGTGCCTGTATTTTTCTTTAATGACTAGGGGTGAGTATTGATCCACTATTGTTTTTCAAGATCCCATTGCTTATATTTAAACAACTAATAGACATGACACCCAATAAAAATTATTTTCGGGGGCATGTGAGCACAAGTAGAAGACTGCTATCATAAGAATCCTTTGCTTTTCTTCAGTGGATACTTATATTGCATTTTTCTCTCCTTTCAGCGAGAAACGATTCCAGAGGAATACTTTAAGCATGATCCTGAACACAAATTTATTTACAGATTTGTTCGTACTCTTTTCAGTGCCGCACAGCTAACAGCTGAATGTGCAATTGTAACTTTGGTAAGATAGTTCTTTCATAAAATATCGTTTTCTACCTTGTATACCGGGTATGGTCCTGTTTTTCAAATACAATAACTTTTTTAAGAGAAACCTGTCAAAGGAAGTAAAATACACACATTGGAGCTCAGGAATCATTGTAATTTAAAATGTTGCCATTGCTTTTCTCATCACAAACAATCGCAATTAAAGGCAGCAGGTGTGCTGGTGGGGTGGGGTCGGGGCAATAACAAAACCATCTGGCCCACAGACCGAGTGTAGGTCTGAGCTGAGTCCCAGGCTGTATTCCCGAGGCAGGTCTAATGTGTGTCTTGATTGAAAACTATAGCCCTAAATTTTGTTCCTCGGATGATGGGTGTTAATCCAACCCCACTGTTTTCTTGTTCCTGCCTGTGAGGTTGCCCAGGATTATAGTGCCAGTAGTACCTGAAAAGGCTTTGCTAGTTGCCTGCTAAGCCACTGCTGTGTAAGGGCCTTTGTTTGTGTCACCCATACAGAATTCCTATGGTAAGATGTCATTTGGAATAATAAGTCCTCTTCTGGCGAAGAGTGGTTAGGATTGTATTACTACTCCCTACAGCAAACCTAAAGGGAAAAGTCAATGGCATGGTCTGGAGGGAAAGAATACTTAGATCAGTGCCTCCTCCTTTAGTATCCAGTTAAAATTTCAGAAAGGAAGCTTGTGCGCCTGAATAGAGACCCCTCAGTGGGCACTGGATCAGATACGGGCCTTCTCATGGAGTTACCAGCTGTTCAGAGTACTCAGCACATGCTGGAGAAAGGCAGGAATGCTACTTCCATATGGAGAGCTAGGTAATACGGGAGGGAGGGCATCTGGGCTAGAAGGGCGAGAGTTCTTTGTAGACACGTTAAGCTTGATTTACCTGCAGCAGCGAAGTGGCAGTGTCTAGTAATCATTTCAGTAGATGGAACTGGAGCATGAATCTGAGCTACAGGTAGGGAATTAAGAGTAGCTGTTCAAATGCAGAGAAAGCGTATGACTCAAAAGTAGACAGAAGATAGAATCGTGACAGGGTAGGTATTCAGTGGATATTTATGGAATGAGTAACTTCTTGGAAGCATTTAGCACTTTGACCACACTCTCTCTTGAACCTCACTTTTCTTGGCCTCTCTTAGATTCGTCTCTCCTGGTTTTCCCCCCATTCTAGCCACTCCTGGGGACTTGACCCCTAAATGCTGATAGTCCTTACAGATTTAAGTGCTGAGGAGAGAGGAGAGAACAGGTTCAATAAAGTTCTTGCCTTTATGGAGCTTATATTCTAGTGAGGAAAAGAAGTATTTTTTGGTGAGTGTTTTTAAAAAGAAGATAAAGCAGGGTAGAGTGATGAAGTGATTACAGGGGCTTACTATTTTAGGTAGAATGATCAGGAACAGCCTCTTTAAAGAGGTAACATTTGAACTGTGTCCTGACTGAACTGAGGAGTATAAAGAGCTCTGGCACTATAGGTAGAGGGGACAAGTGCAAGATTCTGAGACAAGTGCAAAACATGCTTTTTGTGATCAAGGAACAGTGAGGGGTGGCCAGTGTAGTCAGAGTATGAAATGAAGGAAAGAACGTGGGACATGGTGGCATAGAAAGGCAATGTCCTATCTCATAGGGTCTTGTAGCTTGCAGGCCATAGGAATAAGTTAAATTTTTACTTGATGGGGAAGCTTTGGCAGACGTTGAGCAGGGCAGTGAGGTGCTCTTTACTTAACGAGGCTGTCCTGGATAGAATGGACTGTAGTTGGGAGGCTGGGAAGTCGGGAGGCAATAACAGTGATACAGGTGAAAAGGTAAAAATAGAATCGAAAATGTGGTCAGATTACCAATGATAGGTAGAGATAAGAATTGCTAACAGATTCGAGCAGGCTAACTCAAATGGAGGGTTTTGCCACAGCAACTAGTAAATGGCAGTGTCCTTTATGTTTTTAGGGAAAGCCTGAGGAGTGGAGAGTTGGGATGAAGGGTCCGGTGTGAATGCATGAATGCACCTTAGCAATGGTAGTTTCAGTAGGGATAGTGGCAGGAGGCAGGCTAAAGTGCGGTAGGGACAGAATGGGAGATGAGAAGAAGCATCAGGGCGTTTACCGTCAGCAAAACAAGAGGAAGCAGTCTAGGGGTACGGAGGGTGAGGTGGGAGCAACATAAATGCTTCACGTTGGGGAAAATCTCTGGCAGGCAGGGAGGATTCTTCAAAAAGAGGCAATTGTGGGAACAGTGTTCTGCAGAAGTGGGATGGGATTGACTTCATGATAGAAGAGTTAGCCTCAGCGAGAAGAGAAATCGCAATTCCACGGACATAGGAGGGCAAGGGGTATGAATGAAAAATGGCATATCCCAAGTTTGCTAGTAAAGATGACAGGAAGTTCACAGAATGCAAGTGTTGTGTAAGCACCTCTAATGACTTCTATAAAGTAGAGAGTAGGATACCTGAGAGCACTGAGTTTTGGGAAATGGGTGCAAAATTTCAGTAAGAACATGTAATGTTCAATAACCATTTGTTTTTGAAAACACAGTTGAGTTTGGAGAATATTGGCAAATCTGAGCTGTCAATCTGATAACCTTCAGACAGTAAATGTACTCTTTAAAATTGGACTTTTTTCTTTCTGTCAAATGGCATATATACTCTTCTACAAAGCACCCTTTGAAGTGACAGCAAATCGCAGCTTACCTCTGTGATCTTTACTGAGTTGTTAACCTCGCCCAGTCCTTTGTAGAATAGACATTTAATACATGTAAAAGGAATTGTGAAATCTCACAAGCTACCTGGCGGGCTTAGAAGGGTACCAGGGATGAAGAGACTGGCAGCTCTGTTACCACCAGAATGGACTTCAGATCACGTAAGACAGAGATGAATTGCATAAAATGATAACGGAGATTTGAACACTAGGGGATATGGGAAGCACTCTCCTTTGTATGCAGTGTGTTCCTTGCAAAGGCACTAAGATAGGTATACCTGACAGTTGTACAGCTCAGCCTCAAGTACACCTGTTTGTACTGCCTGTCCTGCTGCACCACACAGCAGCCACTGGGAGGCTCCATTGACCACTAGTTTTTATCTTCGGCATGTGCCAAAAAAGGACCTAGTTACTGTGAAAAGAGGATATAAATGTGCTCAGTGTTACCAGAAATTTACATATTCAAGTTTATGAAAATCACCATATAACTACCAGCCAGGTATGAAACATTGCATGTGGTAGGCACTCAAGTATTTATTGAACTAGTTGAATTTACGTGGGCCTGTATATGTTGTTTTTTACAACTGGAAAGGTAGTGACGCAATGCATTTCTTCTGCATGACCTTTGGTAAGATGCACATTCATTCCTGTGACCAAAAATTGGGCTGGAAATTCGCATAGGCAAAGTAGGCAATGGAGGTATCTGATTTGCAACTGTGACTTGGCCTCTGGCTTTGGCTGGCCAACCAGTCTGTGTAGAACCTAAGAGTAAAAGGCATATTAAAAAATAGATGAAATCTGTCGTTCCTAACAATTCTTATCACAGCACTTAAACTGAACTAAAATCAAAACCAGTGCTCTACTTTTGCAGGTTTACTTAGAAAGGCTTTTAACTTATGCCGAGATCGACATTTGTCCCACTAACTGGAAAAGAATTGTTTTGGGAGCCGTTCTCCTTGCCTCCAAGGTTTGGGATGATCAGGCTGTATGGAATGTGGACTACTGCCAGATCCTCAAGGACATCACAGTTGAGGACATGTGAGTTTGTAAAGTTTCGATAAACTTTCTAACTATTTTCCAGTACCTCATATGCCCCCATAAAGTTTATATGTTAAGAAATATTTGTAAAGCTTACTTTGTGCAGAGAACTGAAATAGGCATACGATTATATACTTCTTTCTATCCATCTTTGGTATAACAATTTATATTCCTCATCATTAAGTAGGTCTTGATGTGTTATTGTTGTAACAATTGGCTTGATAATTATTTCTATAGTGGTTTTTGGCAAACATTTTACAAGTTCACTACCAGAACAACAGTACAGTAAGTATCTGTATATCTTTCTTATAGCCATCTACTAGTACCTGTCCATTTTTAAGGAGCATACATCTAGCCCTTGAAATAAATGTCTGGCCACTGTTAAGGTCTTATGAGTGCTAGCCTATTGAGAGGTTATAGCTTAAACCTGAGTCACATATGGTATATTTACTTTTACTGGTCTTTTTATATGAAGTTCTGTTGTTAAAGAAACCATGACCAGCCCTGGCTGGGTTGCTCAGTTGGTCATAGCACCATCCTGATATGCCAAGGTTGCAGGTTCGATCCCTGGTCAGGGCACACATATATAAGAATCAACCAATGAATGCATAAATAGGTGAAACGGGGGGGAAAAAAAAGTAAGAAACTATGATATGAAATTAGCCGCAGCCCTGACCAGCGTGGCTCAGTTGGTTGGGTGTCATCTTGCAAAGCGAAAGGTTGCTGTTTCAATCCCCGGCGTCAGAGCATGGCGTGGGTTGCGGGTTTGGTCTCTGGTCAGAGCACATGCAAGAGACAGCCAATCGATGTTTCTCTCCCTCTCGTCCTCCCTCCCTCCCCCTCTCTCTAAAAATGAATTAATTTTTTTTAATTAAAAAAAAGAAAATTAGCCACATATAAAGTTTTCATCCCTGTGCTCTCTCCTGCCTGTTTAAGAGAATTGCATGTGTTTCAAGATAAGTCTGATGAGTTAGGAAGCTCCCACCTCTCAGGCAGCTGAAACACATAACTGGGCATCACCCAGTGCCCATCCCATTTGAGAGTTTCCTGGGGCACTCAGCAACCATGGCAGTGCATTGTGGGGTGCAGGAGGTTAACCACAAAGGTGCTCCTCACAGATGGCACACTGACGTGGGAGCAAAACACTGAATTTTAACAAGGGCATTTCATCTGACCACATTGACTACTGTGAAGGGCCCTAAGGGTGTTTAGGCAGGATAAGCCAAAAAGGTGTTTCCACACAGACTCGCAGACTGCCCACTTGGCAGTGGAAATGTCTTTGTGGGTGGCATTTAGGAAAATGTGAAAGAACATCTCTTGCTAATAGCAGCATAGGAAGAGCGATTATGGGAGGTAGTGACAAGAGTTTGTTTTTGTTTCCTTTGCTCAGTACTCTAGATAAGACTTACTCAGAATTACCAAGTGCATATTTACAACTGAAGTGAGGGTATCTGTGACCAAGAGAAGGGACCAATGATTGTCAGTAGTTGTCAAAATGGCTTTTGGTGTAAATGCCCATTTTGATATAGTGTAAACTGAAGAGTAATGGTGATATTGCTGGTAGCCATCTTAGCAAACTGTGACAGCAAATAATGAATTTGAAACAAATGGAAGTACTTTTGGAAGTTGCAGAAGCTAAAGTGACTTTGATCACCACTGTCAGGAGTCTTCAAACTGGTCCCTTTAGGGAGAGAAAATTTGTAATCATGAACACTCGCGCTTCCATGATGGCGGCTGAAGTTTTCTCAAGACCGGCAGCTAAGCTGGCTGGGGCTCTGGCTGTGTTACAACATCAGAGGGCATGCAGGGAAATGTGTAGGTTTTCACAGGTGTGAGCTCCAGGGGCAGTGGTGACAGTGTCTAGCTGCAGGAAGACTTGTTGTAAACATGCTTTTTGCAAACGAACAGAGAAACACCAGGAGCTTTTGTTTATGATCTTTGGAAACTGGAAGGCATTACAACAGTGTTTAGTATACATTGGTTTCATCCCCCTGCTGTTGACTATTTGTAATAGTCTCATTTTGAGTCTAAATTGAAAAATTGGTGTCTGTCAGTTTTTTCCTAAAACTTTCCCACATCTATGTGTCTTTTTAGAATATATTTCCCTTCAAAAGAATAGGTTAAACTGAGCAGCTGCTATTCAGAAAATTTGCTGTGCCTGTAAATGGTATGCTATTCAGCCATCCAGCCATTTAAAAAGTAACAAAAAAACCCCCAGAAAATGCATATTCTGTAGACATAATGCTTTTTCTTCCATGATTAAATCTCTATTAATAGACATGTTAATCCTATGAAGTACTGTATTTCTACACAATTAAAATGTATTAGTGGAGGAAATATAAAAGGGGTAGTGAAGTGCATTTATTCCTGTAGTAAATTAAGTCCTGATTAGCTGATTATCACATTATCTGATTTACATTTCTGTAGACTTATGGCCATATGAATAGGAAATGAATTTTGGAGGTCATTTTGGAGGTCAGCTCAGTTGAGTTTAAAGTTCAACAAATGAGAATATCTCATCTCTGCTCATACTCTGACTGCTATCCACATAGGATAACAGCCTTTGTTGACCTATCCAATGGATAAAATATTAAAACTTTAAAAAATCAAATGTCAGAATATAAGTGTTTGTTCAGGTATTTATCATTTTTATGTAATTAACTATCAAGGGATTACTGTGAAAGTAGTATGATTTATTTTAATTTTATATTTAAACACTTGGCAGGTGACCGCATTATGGTCACATAGCAAAGGACTGCTTCCACTTTTCCTTTCCCAATTGATTGAACTCACCTCCTCTGGCTGTGTTCCCCTGCTCTCTAGAAAGGGGTGGTAGATGCTGAGCACCGCAGGGTTGCCTTCCTAACATGGGAGGAACACTTGGAGTTTGAGTCCAGAGCTCGATCAGAGGTCATATCATAAAGTGGTTTAGTCCGGCCAAGATGCCTGTCTTTAATCTTTCTGCCTTCCAGTTTAAAAAGTGCATCCTGTCCTGTCATAGTGACAGTTCCTCATCCCAGTAAGATTAAGGTAAACAGAAACTTGCATTATGCCCTCTGACATTAGCCCCATGTACTCGGGCACGGGGAGGGGTTCCCTTTTCCATCAAATGTGGCTTATTTATTTATTTATTTGAGATGAATCCTTGCTGCCTCAAGAGTTTTCCCTCTCAGGGATAATAGCATTGGCTCTCAGTGCATCCATTTGTTGCCGTGGTGATGTGCCCACTCCTTTTGTTGGTGCGTCTCTACTTCAATAAGCCCCTTCCTGTTACCGGTCTGGTGAAAATGTCTGCAAGTTCTTCAGAGCTAATAAACAGCACACATCACTCCTTTCATCTGATCACTATAGTGGGGCCTTGCGAGTGAGCAAGGAGCATGAATCGAACAGCTGCACTAATGGAACTCTGAAGAATGCGCCCCGAGTCAGCAGCACGGGCGCACAGAGGGCGGTAACCTCCTCCCCTTTGTCCCAAACTCAAAGTGCTGGGATGCAGAAAGGACCACAAATAGCTGTACCTTGTTTGAATATTAGTGTATTAATATAGATGGGTAGCCTTCATTGGTTTCAAAACAAAATTTACAGGCATCTTAGTAGCTCAGAATGATATTTTTGAAGATAGCCCAGTTGACTAAAATTGTCCTCTGTTGGTTTTGTGTCCTCTTCCTCCCCCAGGAATGAGATGGAAAGGCAGTTTTTGGAGCTACTTCAGTTTAATATTAATGTTCCTGCCAGTGTTTATGCCAAATACTATTTTGACCTTCGCTCCTTAGCAGATGACAACAACCTGCCTTTTTTTTTTTCACCTCTTAGCAAAGAAAGAGCACAGAACCTAGAGGTAAGGCTGTGGAATCAACCAAGTGGGGGTTTCTGTCAGTCACCAAAGCCAACATCTGTGGATAAATATTAAGTGATTAGGAAAATAGAAAGCTTTTGTAAATTAACACATTGAAGAAGAGCTTGTTATAACCTTTTCACATCCTGTATCCAGTGTCTTATGGTTTCTACAAGGATCCCACATTATTAAAAAAAAAAAATTACAGATCTCTTCTGTGACCATAATTCAGAATATTTTAAATCAAAATCAACCTGTTAATGGTTTTCCATTTGACCCCTCCTTATAACATACATGAATTTCTTACAACTGTATCACTAATTATATCTACATATGTAATCTACTTACCACTCTTAATTCAGTTTGCAAATTCATGTCTTTTCTATATATATTCTGGTTCAGTCCCATGAGTTTATTAGGCAAAGTATTAGTGGCTAACCTGATTAGTGGCAAAGTATTAGTGGAAACATACAGTATACTTAGACTATATGATGTGTGTTTCAAATACTGGGGGTGGAAAGTACATGGGTTTTTAATGGAAACGGTAAAGTACATGGGACAAAGTAATATTTATGGCTTATGACTTCCAGTGAGCATACAAAATTATTCACAACTGAAATGGATGCTTTCTGTGGTACCTTGGTATTTTAGAATAAGATGTTTTTTGACCATAATTAATGTTGCAAGTAAAATAGTTCCTTAGGGTGCTTCAGTCATTAGACTTTTCCTACCATCCAATAAATTACAGCACACGCCTGCCTCATTAAAATTTGCTTAGAGTATATAATAGCTAATGAAGATTGGATAGAATTTGAATAGCTGAGTAAACACTGATTTCACAAAACTGTATGTTCATTAAGGAACACAGGCAACAGATGATACTGCTGCTAGGAGCCTATTACACCCTTGATATCTTTGGGAACCCAATTTTTAGATAAGTTGAAGCTCTCCTTTGCTCTGGCAATCTAATCATAGTCCCTAAAGAACTTAACCTTAGTGAATTAGCAAGAAGTAGCATCCCCAAAACCTTCAGTGTAGACCTCGGATACCCAAAGCAGCAGAAGCTGTGAACTGTATATAAAGGAAGTGAAGGTTTGGCTTATCAGTGATGCTTTTTGTAAAGGTTGGAACCCTTGTTTTCTTTAATTGTACCTGTGTTGTATTTGATTGCCTTTTCTAGGCCATGTCCAGATTGTATGAAGACAAAGACCTGTGCAGAGCTGCTCTGAGGAGGTCTCTCAGTGCTGATAATTTGATTGGCATTCAGCATTCTAAAGCCATCCTGTCTTAAGGGAGAAATGAGGGGTTGTAACATTGTGAGCCCCTCATCTACAAGGACTGGAAACATACCACCTTACCTGCTCAAAAACCAGCAAAGTTAGTCCCTCATCTAGAAGGACTGGAGAAATATCGCCTCTCCTGCTCAAGAACCAGCAAACTTAGAGAGCCATCAAACTGAAGAGACTCGTGGACAGCACGTACTGTGCGCGTAGGAAAGCATGGGACCTTGTCAATGCAACACTCTTTGTCCTTTACTAAACACAAGTTACAAAAGCCACTCCAGAGCAAAAGCTCCCAAACCCACACACAGATATTTGCTTACAATGTAGGCTGATAACTGTGAACTATGTTAGATTTTTTAATTGAAGTTTAAATTTTGAGACACTTGAAAGACACTAACTATATATAATTTTTATGTCTTTCCTATTTTTCTGAACTGCCCCCTCCAAAATAGAAAACAGAAACCCCTCCCCCAAAGGAAAAAGAGCCCCCCCCCAATATCACTGCATATTCCTTTATAATCAGTGCAGTATTACTATTAAAACATTGGACTCCTAACAACTCATAAAGCCACTTAGCAACAGACTGTAGCATTGTTAGGTATTGAAGGATTCTTCCACCCACATCATGGAAGCTGCTAGTCATTATTGGCATTCAGTTTAAACCAAAAAGCTGCTGAATAACACTTGTCATTCAGTTCTTTGCAAGCACTGCTTATTAGCATATTAGCATGTTTGGGATAAGAGAAAGTTTCAGTCATCGATTATCTCCTTATATTGGGTCCACGCTACATACCTGAAGAACGATAATGAGGTTTTTTAAAAAAACTAAGGATGCTTATTTTCTGATGTGTTTCTTTGTTAAGTGTATCAAAAGATATTTTCATAATTCCAACCAACGTGGTGGTCCAGTAACAAGCAGGTAACGAAATAGGTGTTCCCCAAGTACAGTACAGTGTGCCTGGGCCCTGCACGGCACGCCTGAGCAAGTATCAGTGCTGCCTGCTCACAAAACGCCATGTGAAAGTTTAAATTTCTATTTCTCATAAACTTAGTTTTATAAACTGTAAAATGACAAAGATTGGCTGAAACAAAAAAGATTAATATTTGGAATTTAATTTTTTTGTTTTGGCCAGTCTTTGCCATCTTCAAGAGGGAGCTGAAACAAAAAATTAAGTCTAAAAACTTAATATTTAAAATATGCAAAACTGAGCTTCAGAGACATTTAAACTTTCAAATGTTTTTTGAATCTGTAGCATTTACACTTCAAGTGCCAAAGCTTAAAATTGCACTGAGACTTTAGGGGGACACCGTGTATCTCCACAGATATGCCCTCCTCTTTTAAAAATAAATCTTTGCAAGTCATCATATAGGTTATTTGTATTGCTTTTTATTTATTTTTTGTTTTTTCCTCTTGTTTTTTCTTTTTTGCTTAATCCCTCCCCTTCCAGCCCTCCAACACCCACCCCCACACCACAGCTGTCAGCCTGCTCTCTATGAGTCTCTCTCTATTTTGCTTGTTAGTTCATTTTGTTAATTAGATTCCACATACGCGTGAAATCATATGGTACTTGTCTTTCTCTGACTGGCTTATTTCACTTAGCATAATGCTTCTCCATGTCCATCCCTGCTGTCACAAAGGGTAAGATTTCCTTTTTTACTGCCAAGTAGCATTCCATTGTGTAAATGTACCACAGCTTTTTTACCCACTCATCTACTGATGGGCACTTGGGCTGCTTCCAAATCTTGGCTATTGTAAATAACTGCAATGAACACAGGGGTGATTAGATGGTAATATTTGCTTTCTCTTAAAATGTGATAGGTCTATTTTGATACATATAAGATTCTTAATGGTTTTAAGTTCTAATCTTTTAGGATATATAATTATGGAGCCCCACGAATAGCATTATAAAGAAACTTCAATATAGTAGATTAGAAAATTTTTCACATTAGAAATAGAAATGTAAATCCAAATAACATAAAGCCAATCACCAAAAATAAAGAAAATAAAAAAGTTCTCTGCAGGGCTGTGCTATATACCTGCTTTGATCATGGAAGATTATGAGGAACTGTTAATTCACATATAATAAGTTGAAAGGAAGTGTGGACCCTAATAGTAGTCTTTTAAAAGTAGGTGATAGGAAATGGCTCTTCTACATGTTGACTTGGCTGTAGGCGTCCCATTTCAATCTTGCTATTTAAGAAGTAACATACAAATTTTAGGAACCCTTAGCCCAGGCTTTAAAGGGCAGGGAGTTAAGTAATCAATCTTTTAGAAAACTGGTCACCTAAACTTGAAATATTTAAAAAAATTAATGTTCTCAACTATGAAATCTACCTACCTACCTTCTCAAATGTGTTCTAGAACTTTTGCTTATAAACAACATTTCTGGGCCTAGGAATACTGTCTTCCAATATACAAGGCTTCACATTATATTAAGTATTGCAGTTTCCATCATTTTTAAAAGACAAACAAAAAATAATGGTATATACAATACTACAATCTACCACCTCAAGAAAAAAACATTGATTATGGAGCTCAGAGCTTAGAGATTTAAGTATTGATTACAGTTCTATTTTGAAAAGAATGCTACAACTTATGTGGTTTTTCTTCCTCATGTTTATATTAAAAGAAAAGCTAATAAACCTTATTTTAATTAAAACATGGCTAGTGTGTTTGTAACTCCTCTCTATTCACATAGCGTTATATCTCTGCTTTACTTAGATGTTTTCAATCAGCTCTGATAATGAGGTCTTGAAGCATTTCCATAAGTTAGTTTGACCCTTGCCTCTAAGATGTAGTCATTATGCTCTTTTCAACCTAAAGATAGTTTATTAAACTTAAAGTCATTGGCCACAGTATTCAGTGGCATGGTGCATTAGATGGCATCTTTGAATAGTTCATTATTATGCCAAGAGGGAAAAGCACATTGGAAGATAAAATTAGGTAAAACGTACCAAAGAGAAAGGAATTACAGGAAAACTGTTGATCAAATTGTGAGTTACATAAGGATTTCAAGCAATTAAACGGGTCAAGGATATGGACGAACAGGAACTAGATTGTGTTTGCTTTAAGGAGGTTGACTTTAAACAAGCCACATAATTTGACTTTAAAATGCTATTTTCAGACTTACATTTCAGTTAGAAATATACAAAGTTCTCCAAGATCTCTTTACAACTAAGATCCTGGTCACTGAGCTTGAGCAATACTCAGTAAATCCTGATAGTTTTGCTATATTGTCATGCACCTTATTTAGTGAAATAAGGTCAGATCTTACCACTTGTTCTTGATAAACTGCTGATTAAGATAAATGATCTGGTTTAATTTAGAAGGATGAAAGATACAGATAGATATAGATATATCTCACATATCACTAAGATAGTTTGCACCCCATGGTAATATGCTGGCTACTGAATAGAAATGCTGACATATATGAGTGATCAAAGGGTAAAAAAAAGTTTGGAGAAGGCACATCGGGCACAACTCTGGTTTCAGGAACAAGTTGGTGGAATAACTAGAATCACTAAAAGTTGGTCTTTCTGCTTTGGTTTCAGTTCTAGAAGGTGATGTGGCCATTTTGATAAATGGGAAATTTAGTCAACTTAGATTAAGAATATAAACATTACTTAAAGTGAATAGGTTCTCTGACAGATGTTATGGGACATGAAAACTAGTTACAAGTAGGGTGATAACAGTTTTCTCAGAGTTTTATACCTGGGAAAGGTTTGTTCCCTAAAGTAATGACCATAAAAGAATATCTGACTACCTTGACTCAAATTTACTTTCATTCTTAGTTTTTTTTTTCCTATTGGAATATTGACCTCAATGAAATTTTAACTCTGGTATTTTGTGAACTCTTAAGTCTTCAGTACGAGACAAATGTCTGAAATATGTTTGAACAAATTGCCATTTTTGTATGTCAAAAATCATTGCCTATCAACAATTTCATATGGTTCATCTTAAAACAACAACTTAGGGCCCAATGTTTCTGGTTAAAGAGAAATTTCTGCCATGCTGTATCAGATTCCACATGGCCCTTTCTTTCATATTTATTCTTACTATGTCCCATATGCCCACACATTATTGAAATCCAACAGCACTGAATCCTGGTTTTATAACAGCTCATGGTTCATTTCTTGGTTTAGTTTCCCTGTGTCTATAAATACACTATTTCTTGATTTTAAAAAAATATGCTGAAGCCAGTATTTACTGGAAAAGAATTCACTCTGTATTCAGGTTATGCAGTGTTTTTGGAAATGTTTAGCTATGGCATGTAGGTTAGCTAAAATCTTTCATCACCCAAGCCTTCTCCCTAACCACATCTAAAATAACTAGACTGTTCCCTCACCCAGAAGCTGCATTCTTGAGTACAGGGCTACTTGGAAAAGCACTTGACAGCTGGCAGAGAAGTCTCCCAGGTAAGTGTTAGTTTCAGTGCAGAATCTGCAGATTATACCCAGCATCTATCAACAAGTGAAGGATTAGATTACCTAAAGTCTTAAGTTAGCCACTTATCGACCTGGTGCGCCTGCCACTGTGCCAGCAAGCAATACAAAACATCTTGGAGCCCTTCAGCAAGGCCTGTTCCCCTAGAGCACAGCACAATCTGTTTGGTTTCTGAGGCAATTTCCACTCAACTATTTTAAATGGGTTTGCCAGATGAGAGACCGTGTAATATGAAATAAATACTAAGAATACCAGTCTGTGGTTTAGGATCTCTAGGGTGCAGAAAGAAGTAGGAAAATGAAATAGTTTAGAAATTAAGTGGAATCCAGAGTCAAATAAAAAAAGGCTAACAATCTTTAGAAAACGAACAAGTTAGGTGATTATTATAACTGCTAGGAAGGGAGCTAAGAAATTTGAATGATTAAAGAAATTCAGTGATAGCATCAGAGATTATCAATAGTATTCACTTCAAGACCTCAAATGGTTCTGCGGGCATTTTCTCGAAACATTTATTATTTCATCTTACTCTCCTCAATTCCACTAACCCTGACTTTTAGTCCCCCAAATGGTGGCCCCTTTACCTCCTCACTGGACTGACTCTTCCAACAGCAGAGCTTCAAATCCTCTTTAATCCCTATGTGAGCCGTCCTGCGTTCCCCAAAGCAGCTGTTCCCAATTTACCGCGCTTGCTGACTCCCTGACTCGCCTGACCTGCCCACAGCCCTAGATGTAGCTCCTTGGTCTAGGCAGCATCCCCACATTCCAAACTCCAAAACTCACTTCTTCTGGCATTAGGAGTAGATGTCTCACTTCTTAAGGTAACCCCTTTCCTCTAACAGAGGGGGGATTCCATTCCAATTCTGAAGTCAACCATCTATTTCCACCTCCTCCACCGACTTATCCCCTTCTGCTACAAAACCGCATTCATCTCCTCAATGTGGGCATGAGGGCAGTTTGACTTTGCTCAGTCATCACATGTCATAGTGATTCTCAAGATGCCCCCCATCACCTCTCGTCATCCCCCCATCACCCCCCATCACCTCTCGCCCCCATCAAACTATGAAAAGCAAAGTTTCTCTATATGTAATGTAGAATCCTGGACTGGATCCTGAAACAGGAAAAGGATGGCAGTGGAAAATCTGATGAAGTCCAGTGAAGTCTGGAGTTAATAGTAATGAACCAATGTTGACTTGTTAGTTTTGACAAATGCAAGGAAGGGGTATACAGGAACTCCGAATTACCTTTGCAACATTTTTGTAAACCTAAAAAAACCTAAAAGGACAAAAATAGCAAGCAGCAGTTTCTTGAGCCCCAGTCCTATCATATCTCAATTCCTGGAGCTGAAGTCTGTGAATCTACGTTTTTAATAGCCCCTAATGATTCTTACGCAGACTCAAATTGGAAAACCTAGTGTTTTCATTCCCTTTCCGTTCTATGCATGAACAGCTGCTTCCTCCTTGCTTTACCATAACCTGATTTAATCCTTTGGCTCCTCTGAACCCTAAGGCCTGAGTGTTATTATTTTTATCCCCCTTTCTCAGGTGAGAAAACTGAAGTACTAAGAGGTTAAATAATAGGTCCAAGATCACACAGCCCTTAAATGGCGGAGCTGGAATTAGAATACTTAGTCATTCTAGCTCCCAAATCAATGCACATAACCATTCTATGGCCTCTTAATCATGTTTCCATCCATGACAAACCAAAGAGCTCTGTAATTACATCACTGAAAGAAGCCTTATTACCAACACTACTCGGGGCCCACCTGTTTCTCCAGTGTCTAAATCCCAAGTCCCTTTGCTCCAACTTGTGACTTTGCCCTTTCCTCCCTTTTCCATTTGGGGGAAATGAGCAATGAGAAACCATTGGGAAGATGTGCCAACTAGTCCTGTATAGGTAAGGCCAGATGCTCTTCTGTCAGGGTCCAGCTCAACTACTGTGTTCTCTTTTCTCTTCCCAACTTGTGAACCAATCTAATCATGTTCCCAGCACTCACTTTGACGTTGAATTATACACTCTCATATTGAATTTGTCTTGTCTCCCCCAAACAACACTCTAAGCTCCTAATTACCTATTTTCTCCCATACTTATGCCTCAGAGCACTGCTGGAGAACAAACATACCAGGCATTCACATGGGGTGGGGGGGTTGGTAGACTGGTAGCTAATCTGCATCTTGCCAAAGCAGCAGCCAGTGAGAAAGTTCTCTGACGACAGAATCTCAGGTTTACTAAGCAACTGTCTGGATTATCAGGGAGGTGTCAACTCTGAATCAATTTATATCATCTTATCTGGGTCCCCTGACTTGTATTTATGGTTTAAGATCAAGTTGTGGGTCTAACTGGTAAATAATGAATAATTTGGGAAGTTTCTGCTCCCCAACCAAAAACACAGAACAGCACCAAAATCCACTCCAATAGGCGTAGGAGTAGAGCAGCGATTTTCAACCTGTGTGCAGCAAGAATTTTTACAGCAGCCAATAACTGACTATTTAGTCAGGGGCACTGACCTCTTTTCCCTTACACTATCAAATTAAAAAAATGACAGCAGCCAACAATAGCCATCCGATGTGAATGCCCTGCCCTGTGTGGGACCATAAGTCCTCTGAATCCTAAGATACAAGTTTTCACAGATGAGAAAACTGAAGTACTAACAGGTCAAAAATATGTTCAGGTTAAGTTATATGTCTCAATATGTCTCATAATAGGTCATATAATTGAGTTGCATCTTTTTGGTCACATTGCATAATAGGCTGCACCTGACTGGTTAATTCTTGGTACCAGAAAGCCTTATATACAAGTACAGGCACCTGGTTTTTTAAAAAGTCACTTGGGAGCAAAAAGGGTAGGTAATTACTATTATTGTCATTATTTTTTGTAAATCAATCAAAAGTATACCTACTTTTTTCAGATTGGAAAAAAAAAGTATTTTTTTTGTGCCACAGAATTTGTTATTAGTTTATGTGCACCATGAAATGAGAAAGGCTGAAAATCGCCAGTGTAGAGTACAGACAGGGCCGATGACACAGAACACGGTCTCATGCCATGTCTCTGTTCTTACGTGTTTCCCTTCGTTTCTTCAAGTGAATCATGAAACAATGACAGGATCAGCAGGAGAAACTCATGAAGTACATTCGAGTAAAACAACTTTTCTGTTTTTGGTGATTGGAATTTGCTTGATTTTCTTATGAATAAAAAACATTACCATTTATATGTTAAGGACACCTGAGAAATCTGATTATGACATTAGAATCCACGTATCTCCTCAGATACTCTTAGAAAGCAGTGTGTCTCCATAAAAGCACAAGAAGACTTGTACAGCATCTTCTTTTCTTTTCTTTGTTTTTTAAAGATTTTATTTATTTATTTTTAGAGAGAGGGGAAGGGATAGAGAAAGAGAGGGAGAGAAACATCAACCGGTTGCCTCTCACGTGCCCCAGCCGGGGCCCAGGCCCACAACCCAGGCATGGGCCCCAACCAGGAATCGACTAGGAATCGAACCAGAGACCCTCTGCTTTTGCAGGACGACACCAAAGCAACTGAGCCACACCAGTCAGGGCGCATCTTACTTTCTTTACCATTGCTTTAATGCACTTTAAAATTTATCTACATTAGTTGGGAACAAAGAAACAAAAATAGACATTTCTTTGTTTTTTCATAAATAACTACTCTCCATATTTGATAAAAATCTCAAAGCATTATTTTACCTTCCCACAAATATAATACATACAAAATTTTTCTGAAATAATAAGGTCAGCAAATTATCATGAGACTTAACATAACCACATACACAGCTGTTCTACTAACTTCCAGGAACAAAACAAAACAAAAAACTTCTCAAGATGCTCTGGGTTTCCATTTGTTAGTGCTATGGATTCAGAATTATAGTCATCTGCCAGTAATAATTTATAGATTCAAGCTGATTGTCTACAAATAAAATATTGCTGGCTCTGATTCATGAGTTCTGGGGATATCTTTGTGAAGACACTGCATGGGATAGGCACTATACATATATGGAAATCATCAAAAGTATTATATGCCCTGGACTCGAACTACTGACTCGGTATGTGCCTCATTTGGCTCAGTAATAAATTCACCCGCACCAAACCCGTATCAAAAGTCACTAGATCTCTCATATATATAATATATATTATGTATATACAAACCCACATCACATACACGCTATACATACAGTTTGTAACAACATGAAATAATATTGTCATAAAATGATGTACCACAGACATTATCCTGGCTGAAATCAATCCTGTAATTGTCATCAACCTGCTAAGCTCTGCGAGTTCTAAATCAGGTTACTTAGTGACTTACATCCTGCCCGCCCCTCACTCTGCTTTAATGTCTTGGTAGCTTTTTCTCTCAGAACCATGCTCCCCAACTCAGGCGTATTTTTTTTTCCCCAAGATCACTTGATTGGTCTTTGGAGGCAAGAAAGGGCATGCAGAGGGAGCAGGCAAATCTCAGCCACTGCACCTTACACCTGCCTAGATTTGTGATGTGCTCTGTCCTGTTTGCCACATTTGGTGTTAGAAAGCAGTTATTCAAAGCTTTGTCCCTTCTACCCCCCTTGGTCTTTCTGTAGAGCACAAAAGTGAAAGAAGCCTCTTTAGCAGGGGTAGCAGTTCATTAAAATATACAACTACATTTCCTAGCTCTGGGGGTCCCATTCTGTACTTGACAGTACAGGTCACGGATGCTGTTATTAAGGTTCGGTGTGGGATCCATGAGGTTTTCTCCTGGCAGCCGGTGTCAGGATTAGTGCAGCCCTGGCCCAGGAGGAAACGGCCTAATGAAGACCAACTTAGAAACAGTGCTGTCGGCACATTATTTAAGCTTGTACATGTGCACAATTACACACAACACACACACACACAGGCCTGTCATTAGAAGTGGTAAGGTGAAAACACGACAGAGGTTTGCAAGGGTAAACCAATAAGGCACCAAGAAAAATTATTTTCAGCTAATTTAGACAACTTCAAAATGTGAGGAGGGAAATAATATAAATTGAAAGCACTTCCTAAGGTCATGACAACTGATTCACTGAGAGAGGTCTCATTAGTTCCTTTAGACAACCTTCTAAATCTTCACCCCTAATCTATAAAGTAGGTAAGGCATTACTTAAAATTGAACTGTGAAAGGAACAGCCCTGGAGCTGCACATGTGAGACCAAACGGAGCCCCAAATCCTGTCCAACTTCATAAAGCTGGTGTGAAGAAATTCCTAAATCACCCCACAACCTTACACTTTATAATTGTTTTCATGAGTTGGATTGTTTGTCTAATAAAAAAATGCAAATCCAGGGGAGGGGAATAGTGTGTGGGATGGAAATAGGGGGTGACCATAAATAGTTGTGGCTTCTCTCCCCTTGGGAGGGGGTGGGGTGATGGATATTAGTGAGACTTCAGGGAAGCAGGTGGGCTTTATCTTGGAGGGAACAGAGGGTGAAAATGGAGAAGGAAAACAAAGAGGAAGCTCTCAAAGTAAACCCCCAAAAGCATCACCTGTAGTGCCTCTCCTTGGCCTAGAATCCTTTGTGTTAACTGTCTTATTTTTTTATATTGGTGGTTCTTTTGTAGGTTTGGCATGTTGCCAAAATGAAAAAATTTTTAAATGAAGAATTATTTTCATTCATTCATCCCACGACTTTTAGATACACTGTGCACCATTTCTGGATTCTTTCACAAAGAAAAAGATGGTGGGGGGACAATGCAAAGTAGGCACAACAAGCTGATGGCAACACAGACCATCTATGTACTTTCTGGGAAGATACACTAAATGAGGAAAGAGGTCAAAGTGAGGAGAAAAGGTCTCCACTTGAAAAACAGGAGAGGGACTGGCCCTCAAGACAGGGGAGCTGTTTCAAGGTTCGAAGATGCTTCTGAGTAAATAGAGAAATAAGATGTGCAAGAAGTTTTCTATGCTGTGTGTACTAGATGTTGCCAAATCCACTGAACTTTCAATTGATTCAGAGGATGAGTGTGTAAGAGCAGTCCATTTTCATGACTGAACAGCCTTCGAGTGTCCTTAAAAGGATAATGCCAGGCTCCCTCCCCCCTCAACCCCACCAAGTATTTAAATTCACTATGGGAACTACGTATTCATTTGTTTACTTAATATACATGAAGTAAAAATTAAACTGGGCTTACATTTTACTTTTCCAACTTTGGTATAAACGAAACACAAATTCCCTAGACTTGTTTCTTCCCTAAGGAGGCATTCTCCAATTTTAATTGCTTTTGCCATTTTAGCTTCCTAAATTAAGTCTCTACTCAAAAGGAAAGTTCAGTGGATCTCTTGCTAGCTGATGCACCGTCACCCCCTTTCTCAGTTATGGCTTCACACTCTTCATGAATGAATGGTTAAACGGATTAGGAAAGCAAACATAATTTTCTAATAGTGAAGAAATGTGTGTGTATGTGTGTGCACTCATCAATACATAGGCTTTCTCAGAAAAAAAAGGGGGAAGAAAAATACACTGAGGTGGGGATAGAGAAAACACTTTAAAAACTAATGCAAGTGTATTATGGGTCTCATTTGTTTTCAGAGATGCGGAGAGCAATGTCTTTCTGCTTTTGGAATAAATATCTGGCTATACACCAGTCCAAAGTCCAGGGACACTTATTTTCTCTCATTGCTGCCAATGTTTGTTCACAGGTAGCCAGCTTCCCTCCCCCGTTCAAGCACCTCATTCAAGGGCGGGTGTGGTTTCTAATCACAGCTCTCCAGGAGAGGAGGAATAAGAAAAGCAAAACGACTGTTTAACATGATAAAGGAGGTGGGACAACGACGGTGGAACAGGTAAAGGTTGGAAATTTACTTAATTAATGGAGGTATACCCATTTTAGTCCTTAAATCTACAAAACAGCCCCCTTTAGCAATTATCGCTAAGTGCTTCCAGAAGAAGGGAGTGGGTTTACTTTTACCAAAAATTACAACACAAGTTGTTTTGTAAAAAACTCGGGATCACTGAAGCCTATTAAGAACCACCCACCCCTCTGGCACAGAGCTGACATCTTACCGGTGTAGAATTCAAGCTTAACCAATTTCCACCCTTCTGGTCTTCACCATTCCAAATATTTATACCTGGCACTATAATGCTACCTCTAACTTATTCAAAATGCTGGCACTGTTAAGAATGAGAATGATTACAAGTACTACAGAAAAGAAACCGAAGCTGACTAAACAAAGCTAGAAGGAACACAAAATCGCTGAACACTCCCTAGCCGTGTCTCTTTGGGGAGGCCTTAACCACATTATGCTGTCCTTGGTATGACCTGGAGTTTCATAAACCGGGGCAAACAGCTCACCTTAAAACATCTTGGACACTTTAAGCAGTGTAAGAAGAAACAAGCTGAAAAAGAACACTGGTCAACTTCTCAGTCGTAGTCACCCAAACTTTCACTGTTCACATTTTTTTTTTTAAAGACACAAATATAGGAACTATATTTTTCCAATTCAGACCACACAGTTCAAAGAAACCTGAACCAAGTGGAACTTCATTATAATGCCAACCTTAGGATTGTAAAGCCCCCAAAGCAAAGGTAAATTTTGTTGCCAAAATGCAACAAAGTTAAAAATTAAGAAAAATACATATAAATTAGAAACAGGGCTCCCTTAAAGAACGCAGTAAGAAATGCAAATAGAATACAAGTGAGCTGAGCCCCTTCGAGAAGTCCTGGGACAGCTACACCCTTCAAAGGGCCCTTTCCCCTCTCTCCAACTTGCCCCAGGAGGGGGCATCAGCACCAGAAAAGTAAACGGAAGTGACCTTGGCAAAGCTACCAAACAAAACAACTCCCCTCCCTCACACAGAGGCTGAGGCCTCCTATACATGTGACAGGGACACCTGCTTGTGGTAGGCAGCTGCGGCGGGGCCCGGTGGCCCGGTCCTGCCAGTGAGCGCTGCGCTTGCCTCGGCATAGTCCCGGGCAGCCGTGGTGCCGCCACTCTTGTGGCCCCGTCGCCGGCGGCAGCAGCAGCGACTGGTGAATCGCCGCCACGACTCCACAGTCTTGCTGGACCAAATCCAGACGCCAGAGGTGATGCCCACCACGAGGCACATGAAGTACTTGAGCATGAGCACCCAGTACTCTGGCTTGGCTCTGGGCTGGCCGGCATCCTGGCCTGGGCACGCGCAGGTAAGCGCAGCCTCCCAGCTCTCGCGATAGTGCTGTTCATACAGGTAGCAGGCCACCACAATGCTGGCGGGCACTGTGTAAAGCAGCGTGAAGATGCCAATTCGGATCATGAGCTTCTCCAGCTTGTCTGTCTTGGTGCCGCCCTGCTTGATGACACTGCGGATGCGAAAGAGTGACACAAAGCCTGCCAGGAGGAAGAGTGTGCCCACCAGCAAATAGAGCACCAGAGGGCCCAGCACGAAGCCGCGCAGAGAGTTCAGGTTCTGGTTGCCCACGTAGCAGATGCCAGCCACTGGATCACCATCCACGGAGCTCAGCGCCAGCGCGGTGATGGACTTGACGCTGGGGATGAGCCACGCGGCCAGGTGGAAGTACTGCGCGTAACCCGCAATGGCCTCATTGCCCCACTTCATGCCAGCCGCCAAGAACCAGGTGAGCGACAGAATGACCCACCAGATGGAGCTGGCCATGCCGAAGAAGTAGACCAGCAGGAAGACGACAGTGCACAGTGCAGGGCCTGTCGTCTCGTAGTGAATGTGGCTATGCTCCCGGCTGCAGGCGACACTGGCATGGCCCACGACCAGGCGCACCAGGAAGCCCAACGACACGCACAAGTAGCATGCTGACAGGAAGATGATGGGGCGCTCAGGGTATCGGAAGCGTTCCATGTCTATCAGGAAGGTGGCCACCGTGGTGGAGGTAGAGATAAAGCATAGCACAGACCACAGGCCAATCCAGAAGGTGGCGAACGTGCGCTCGTCGGGGCTGAAGGAGGGCTGGTAGCAGGGAACCGCGCAGTTGGGTACCTGGCCGGTCCTCACCTTGTTGTAGAGGGGGTGCGACTCCTTCAAGATTGGCACGAAGGGCTCACGGCACTTGCACACGGATGGGCCCCCAGAGGCGCACTCGCCTCCAGAGGATGGTGCCCCTGGCGGGCCTGGGAGGGTGGGCTTGGCCGGGAAGAGCCTAGGGGGCACCGTGGTGGCCTCGCTGCGGTTGTAATCCATGCACAGGACCTCGGCGTCGCGCCCCAGCACCGGTAGGCGGTCGCAGCTCATGCGCTCCGGCCAGGCGAAGCCGTACTGGCGCATGAGCGGCGAGCAGCCGGCCTTGGCGCGCTCGCACACCGAGCGGCAGGGTGGCAGGGGCTTGTGATAGTCCGGCAGGCAGATGGGCGTGTACATGGAGCACAGGAAAAAGAGCAGGTCCGGAGAGCAGTGGATCTCTACCAGCGGCCAGAACTGGTGCACCTCCAGGCCCGCCTCGTCCTGCGTGTCGTGGTTGAACTGGTTGGGCATGTGCGTCAGGTTGTAGCCTATGCCGCGGCACATGGGTACCGTGATTTCCTGGCACACAGGGGCCTTGGAGGCGGCCACTGCCCGGCCTGCAAGCTGGGCCAGGAGCAGCAGCAGCAGCGAGGGCGGCGCGGACGGGTCAGGCCGAGCCATAGCCCCCTCCCTCCCCTTGCCTCGCACAGCCCGCGCGGGGCCAACGCAGGCAGGGGAACCGGGGGGCCGGAGCTTCCCTCTCCGCCGACTTGTTTGTGGCGCCGGGGCTGGCAACCTGTTGGCTCTTTTTCTCTTCAAGAAATCCGCCCCAAGATAAACTGTTTTGGGAAGGCGCTGCCTCCCTCCTCGCTTAGTTCTTCGCCGGATAGGGTTGGGGAGGGGCAGTTAGGGCTCCGATTCCAGGGAAAGTACTCTTTAAAAAAAGAAGAATTGCAACCACTCCCAATTAGAGGGGAGTCAACGGCTAAGTCCCTGCAAGCTGTCGCCAAATCTCCAGATTCAACTCTCCCTTCTCTCCCCTCCACCTCCTGAAACCGAACTGTTGACTCCCCGCCCCACCCCACCTCCCTTTCCACTGGGCCCTCCAGGCTGGACCCTAGGGTCGGAGCGATCAGACTCCCTCCAGAAAAGGGCAGAAGGCCAGGGAGAACGGGGAGAATGGGAAGGCGCGGGATCTCACCTTCGCGGATCTGGAGAGAAGCAGATATTCCGCAGCCAGCCTGGGTCCTCCGTCCCTGGGACACTCTGCTCAAAAACGCGACTCAAAGCCAAGCTGGCACCTGGAAAGTTTGGTGATAGACTGGGTATCCGAGGAGGCGGCACATGGCAGCAGCAGGTGGGGGCGTCTCAGAGAGGGGGTCTCCCGGTGAACGCGATCGCCGCAGGCCGGTCACTCGCCCTCTCCTCCTCCGGGGCCCCCCGCATGATCCGGGCGGGGCAGGGCAGGGGCAGGCCGTGCGTTCCACCGGGGTCCCGAAGCCGCACGAAGGGCGAACGCGCCTGTAGCACCTAGGCGAGAGGAAGGCGGTGTGTGGAGGTTGGGGGACCCCCGCCGCCTCACAGCACCGCGAGCAGCCTGCGCTGGCCCCGCCGGGACTGCTTGGTGCGCGCCCGCCGCCGCGTCCCGCCCGCCGCTCGCCTCCTCCCCTGCAGGGGGCTCCTTGCTCCAGCCGACTCCTGGGGGCGGTGGCGGCGCTCCTGGGACGCGCCCGGCTCGGCTCCTCCCCCGCGCACTCGCACCCTTTCTCCCACCTCCGGCTGGCACTGAACAGCAAGCGGCGGTGGCGGAGGCGGCGACGGCGGCGGAGGAGTCACGGCCGCAGGCTGACTAGCCTCTCCCGCTCCGCCCGGTCACCTGCTTCTAAGGCCCGCGGGGAGGCCCCGCCCCCGCCCCGCCCCCTCGAGCTAGGGCTCGGTTGGTGGGCTGCTCCGCCACGCTCTCCGCGCGTCCCCGCCCACTGCCCCGCGAGCTTGGCCTCTCCACCGGGCGCCCTCCGGCCCCGCCCTGAGCGGGCAGCCGAGCAACGCAGGCCAATCACGGGCCTGGACGCGACGAGGGCGGGGCGAATGCTAATCACGCCTTCTTGAGACCCAGGCGGGAAACCCTTGGTAGAAGTCCCAAGGAGTTCTCTGCTGGCGCCCACGGGTGCGGGGCTCACTTTCCTGTAATGTTCTAGCTTCTAAACATTTGCTCCCAGGGCTCCTACTGGATGTCCTCTCTGCAGCTAAGCATTCTTACAGAATCCAGCGCTTGTTTAAAAGAACTGCTCAAAGAATCATTCTTAACCGTGGCACCTGTCCCCACTCGGTGCTGCCCTCCTGCCAGGTGAGCTCATGTAGAGAGAAGAGCGAATGCCTACTGAGCCTCTACTGTGTGCCGAACAGTGCATTAATAGTTCACACCTTACTATAAATCTCAGGTCCTTGCAACAATTTATGACGCAGGTACTCCTTACAGGTGAAGAAACAGAGATAAATTTAGAAACTTAACCGAGGTATCCGAGCTAATGATCGTTTCCCCCAAGAAAACCGCAAGCTAGGCCATCTTGTTCCCTGCGGTATTCCGAGGGCTTGGCACATAGTAGGCGCTCAAATGGCAAACCCGGAACGAAGGTAGTTGGGCCGTGGCATCCACAATTTAAACCATTCCCCCTATGTACAATAGGTACTTCCAAGGCTTCAACCTTTACTTTTGCGTTTTGTAACAACCTCTTATGCTTGTGACAAGAAAGTGATTTTTTCTGTCTTTGCAAGGCTCGAGAGATGTTAATCCTTTTAAATCCCAGGCAGTTCCCCGCAGAGAGAAGCAACGCTGGCTCCGGGCTCTGTAATGGGCAGGGCGCTGGGCCCCCTGGGGACTGCGCGCTGCTTAGCTGCGCACCCGCTAACCGCCGAAGGCTGGGGGGCGCACAGAGCAGCCGCCTCCCGCGGGAAGACCTGCTGGGCGGCCCGACTGCGGGGACACACAGTGGCGCTCTCCAAATGGGTTTTTATGCTGCAAGTTTTACATGTCCTAAAAATGCTTCTTTTTCTACGTGTTCTAATTAGGTTGGAAGACTGAGGTGTTTAGCATACTTGAAATTCATTCACACGCTTACAAAGAGGGTCTGAATTGTTGCCCACTCCCCCACCTCTTCCTCCTGGGAAGGAGGTGAAAAAAGACTGGAGGGCCAGAGAACTTGAAGGACTCAGGACTGGACTAAAGGGGTGAGATAGGCCGCGGTTATTGTTCTTGTGTCCTGGATTCCATTTTGTACAGATTGAGAGACTAAACGGCAGAATAACCCTCTCTCCCTTCCGCGTATCAAAAAGTCTCTATGGGAAATAATAAAGAATATGTGTATTAATCCCAGCCTCAGAGTTTAAAAGGAATAAATATCAATAGCTTCACAAACACCAAAGCTATTAATAAGTATGTTTTACATGTACATTACATCTTTCAGTCTTTGGAACTCTACAGGTGTTCATATTTATCTCTTTTGTTTTTTGGAAATACTTGGCACTCTGTGCCGGCAAACTTCCCAGGGTTGAAAGTTGTGGGAGTTGAAAAGCCACGCAATAGCAATCGAAAAGGAAGGGAAACCCTCAGTGGAAAGTATGTGCAGACTGCGAACATGCCAGGCAAGGGCTGTCTCATTCTGTGCCCTTTATGCAACGTGTGTATTATTGGGGATAGACAAGTGTTGGCTAATAATAAAAATTATTTGAAGTTGGAGAATGTTAATCACTCCTCCTGGAATTTAGCCAGAATACTTGTGTTATTTCATGTGGTTCTAACTCAAACGATGTTATCTACTGGTTTGTGAACCTCTCTCTGTTCAATCAATAGCGAAATGTTATCTTTGCTTGGAGATCTCCAATAATAGTAGTAATAACCGCAGAAACTTTGCCAAAAGAGACTTATTTTGCATTGTATAGTTTTTTTGTATCATTTGCATCTTTGCTTTTTTAAAAACATACATTGTTTCAACTTAAAGACAGTTTAAAACATGATGACTGTTTAACATATAAGTATTAGGCAGGATGCTAAATAATTCATTTATGTTAGCTTATTTAATCTTCACAACAATAAAAAAAAACTGGCACCTTAATGACTTGCTTGAAGTTACTTATTTAGTCACTAGAAAGGATAGAAATCAAAATTTTCTCTTGAGTCATAATTTACTACTCAACAAACTAGAAACATTAAATTATGATTTTTTAAATCCTTACCCAAGGATATGTTTTTTGATTTCAGAGAGAGAGAAAGAAACATCGATGTGAGAAAGAAACACCCATCGGTTGGCTTGTGTATTCACCCCAACTGGGGATCCAACGCAGAGCCTAGGTATGCGCCCTGACTGGGTATCCAACCCACAGCCTTTTGGTGTGTGGGACAGCACTCCAACCAGCTGAGCCACCCGGCCAGGATAAATTATTTTTAAGATGCATTTTTGAGTACCAGGAATATTGCCAAACATTCTAGTCTATTAATTTACTTAACTTCCTATCCATCATCCATCCATCCATCCATCCATCCAACCATCCATCCATCCAATAAACACCAATTTCTGAGTTGAAGACACTATTGCTATATTAAACATGTTTCTACAAAGCCAAATTCATGAAATTCAACCTAAATTATTGTCAAAGGAGTGTTTATTAATTGATAAAAATACAGATAATGATGCTAACTGACCATCCCATCTAGTAAGTGTGTGATGTTTGAAATATTTCTTTTGGAGTCCATCATCAGGGAATACTTACCACATTCTTAATCTAACTAGACTTGTGTTGATTATACGTGTATTATTCTGTTGAAACACCTCACTTGAGAGTTCAGTGATACAGGAATGAATAGGCAGTCTTTATTTCCTTCCTTCCTTCTTTATTTATTTTAAATCCTCACCTGAAGACAAACTGATGAGAGAGAGAGAGAAAGAGAGAGAAACTGATTTCACCATTCTGCCTTCTGTCTGTACCCTGACTGAACCACACCAGTCAGGGCTAGACAGTAGTCTTTGCATATGCTTCAATATCTTTATAATCAGGGCTGGAATGGTCTTGATTAGATGCCTTCAACAAAGTTGTGTAATAAATGGGTGAAGGAATGACCAGCTGAGATTAACTTTTTCAACTTTAGCAACTGGCGCTGAATCCGTGAATACAGCTGACCTTATGCGCTATATCTGATGCTGACCATACCTTGTTAAATGCAGCGTGAGTCCAGACGCTGGCTCTGCCTTTACGAGCTGTGCCATGTTGGACAAGTCACCCAGTAGCTCCAGGTCCTCTTTTCTCACCTGTAAAGTAGAGTTACAAATAGTTAACTACCTTTGGAGTTGTGAGAGGTAAATGAATTTATATGGGAAAGGGCTTAGAGCCATGCCTAGCACCTGGTAAATCTACATAGGTCTCAGTTATTATTATTATTAATTCCTACTATGGTTCATTCTGTTTTTCTGTTTTCCCAACCTTTTGTATATTACTTTAATAATGAAAAAAATAGTTACATTTTTTCGATGTACTTTGTGTCTTAGCACACTCCCAGCTGTCACTAGCTATCTCTAGCATTTAGATACCAGCTAAATTTGATGCCAAAGCAGGGATCATTTCACTTGTCCTTGATCAAAGTGCCTACACCTGACATCGGCAGCCAGCCGATAGCGGGCACAGTGCTGGCACAGGATAGACACCCGTGAGCCAACATGAATGCCTCACAGGTATTGTCAGACTAGCTCCTTACATGTCCTAGAGCATTTCTGATTAGTCCTCATCAAACCAGACACCTCTAGACAAGAAACCAAGACACTAACCGGGGGATTAACGTGATGAGTCATTTGCCCAGGTTCATAATGAGAATGGAATAATTCAACTGTTATCTTTAGTCTTCTCCCCTCCCCCACTGGAGTGGAGATTATAGAAAGTAAAGGCTTTTTTCTTTTCCCCCAGAGGTAATGGAAGTACTAATCTTTCCCACATTGAGCAGTGGCTCTCAGCTGTGCATTACAGTCACCTGAGGAACTTTAAGAAACACCGGTGCTTGGGACCTATTAAATCAGAATCTGTAGTTTAGGGCCTCAGCCATTGTTTTTTTGGTTTCATTCATTAGTTTGTTTCTGGTGTTTTGTTTTTAACTCTCCAGGTGATTCTGATTTTCAGCTAGTGTTGAGAACCACTGACACGGATGCTTTACAGCCCCAAACTTGGGCCTGGCTGGATCTTCTGCAAAAAGGGTTAATCACATCAGTGGCAATATGGAATACCTCAGGAGAAGATATTAGAAGAGTGCATTCCAGTCTAATTGCATGGGACTCTGACATGAAGGAAAAATTATGTAGCAGTAGAATCGTGGTACAGTGACCGTACAGCTAACGACAGTGACGACTGTAATCACAGCACCTGATGGGTGGGGGCATTTCCAATGTGCACGTACTGTGCTAAGCATGTTATATATATAAAATCTCTTTTACCCCAAGGTTCAGAAAAGTTAAATAACTTGCTACTCAAGGTTACACACCTTCCAGCTTAGGTTTTCCTGACTCTAAAACCTATGTTGTTATTAATTGCAGGCTTCATTGTAATCCCAGCAGTAGAGGGTCCAGGTAGTAAACCTTGAGATAAATAACTTCCCTTGCTCCTTAGCATCCCTTTTCTGGGGACCAGGTTGAGTCTTCAATTCTAGTGTTTGGGGGAGCTGAAGTGTGGAAAAGATGAGGGCTCCTGATTTATCTAGAATCCAGTAAAAGACTAGAGCCAACTTATTCTTTGGGCTTTCCAGACCAGGCATGAGATAGGATGCTCTTCAGACTAGATTTCAGAACCTTCCTGGTATCTTGGCAGAGGAAGTTTCAGTTCAGTAAATGTTGATGCCGTACATGCTGTGAGCCAACCACTGGTGCCGGGGTGCAAACATGATGAGGCATGGACTTACTGGGCAGGGCATGGTGGGAGTGCAGAGGAGGTACCTAGCCTAAGCTGTTGACTCAGGAAAGATCCAAGCTGTACTGAGAAGGATGAATACGAGTTAGGTGATCTATCAGTCAGGCTTTGTTTAGTACAGGACACAGAAACCACTCCCTGTACTTCAAGCAGAGAAAGATTAAATACTAATAATCAAGCAGGGGCATACAAAGTGGTTGAAAGGACTGGAGGGGTGGAAGACAGGGAGCTACCCCTGGACTATTAAGTTCAAGGGCTCACTACAAGAGCTATGTTCCAGAAGCCAGGATGGCGTCGCTGCTACAACTGCCCTTCACACCTGTCTCAGGTGACTAGACCCAGAGACACACACTGAGTCCAACAGGATTAAATGCCTATTAATGTTACTTCTCAAACTTGGCTTGCCAGCAGCAATAGCAGCAGAATGATACCTCTCCTTCCATCTGCCTGTCAAATCTTACAGGAGGACTGCACCTGATTGACTGAATGTATTTCAGATCCAGACCATAGCTGCAAGGGAATCTGAGTAATGTAGTTTTGAGGTTTACAATCTCTTCAGCTAGATTACTAGAAGGATAGAATTGAGGCCTGGAGAGGCAATCCTCACTATCCACTACATGTGAAAACAAAAATGAGGACTTCCTAGACAGAGGAATCAGCACAAGTAAAAGACATAAGGCCATGAAAGAGCACAGTACAAGTGATGGACAGCTGGGCATGACTAGGCTATCCGGGAGTAACAGAAGCAATTTAATCAAGGTTTTTTTTACCTGAAAGTGCACTCTGTGTTTAATCAATGCATTTTTAAAAAATTAACTAGATTCAAATATATACTCAATGCATCACACTTTTTCATTGATACAGTTCTGGACTTACTCAAGTAATAAATCTGCTAATGCAGATAGAGAAAGGAAATGAGCAAAAAACAAAAGAGAACAGACAAAAGCGCTAGGTGATATTCATCCACAAAGAAAACAGAACCTTAACCTTCTCCAAGCTTAATGTTGTGAATACTGTTGATTACCCACCCAGGAACCATCTTCCCGTTCTCCTTCATGGCAAACCCAACTTTTTCGGTTTTGTTTTCTTTGGGAATCTACCATTTCCTACACAGTCATGTGCTTCAGGCGAGGCAGGAGCTCCCATCTAAGTCCCAAGAAGTAACATGTTGCTCCCCTTCTTAACAGTATGTAGGTTACATGTGTGCATGAGACACAGTTCTGGCCAGTAAAGGAGGGGCCAATGTGAGGTAAGTGTGTCAGTAGCTTATAGGAAAGATTTTACTCGAAAGGAAGAACAGTGTTCTTCCTGTTGGGTATTGTTTTGTCCACATGTGATGCTTACCACATGCCATCTTGCAACCGTAAAAAATGAAACTGACACAGGAAGGATGACATTGAGACTGCCTGATCTGGCTGCCTCCGGACTTCTTGTGTGTGATACAATAGATTTCTTACTTCTAAGCCAACTGAGTCAGTACTTTCTGTCACTTGCCACCAGAAACATCATAGCTACTATATGCAGTCCGTATACTTGGGATGAGGATATACCCACTTGAACTAGCTAATGGAAGTCTCTGGAGGAGATTTAAGGACAAAAGTGTATTTCCCCCTTTGTCACCACAAAAATTGTTAGTTATCCTTCAAAATCATTCAGGTCCCAGTTAAATGTCACTCTGTCAAGCTGAGCTATTTGCTACTGCTGGACTCCCACAGCCCTTTTGCCACGCCTCTGTCACAGCATTTTACTCACCCACTCTTTCAATAAATATTTATTGAGTCATATTTTAGGCACCGGGAGCTAGATTTATGGAGATTCCAATCCAGAGGGAAGACAGAAAATAAATGAAAAAATTTAAATGCGATGACTTTAAAAAAAAGAATTCTTATGAAAACACTTAAAAGGGGAAAATAACTACTTTGAAATTTATTGTATTGCTGTGTGATTTTCTGTTTATATATCATTTTTTTCCCCCACTGGATGGTGTGTTCATGCAATCTCACATTCCCCATTCCTTCCCTAGGAGATTGTATTTTCTAAAGATGGCTGCAAAAGCTTCTCCTATCCCATGTGTTCTGAAACACGACCTTGCCATACCCCATGGGGGAGAGAAGGTAAGAAGTCCTAAGTCCGCACGCCTTGTGACCGTTTTGACTGATAAAATGTTGAAAGTGATACAATGGGACTTCCATGGAAAGTTCACAAAGATAATGCAGCTTCCATCTGGTTCTCTTGCAACAAACATGTAGGCACTCCAGGTGATAGTCCCAGCTGAGTGAGCCTTCAGGTCATGCCAGGCCAGATGTCTGACATATGAGTCAAAAAGCTTCCCAATGACTCCTGTCCCCAGATACTCAAGTCTTCCCCAGCTGAGGCCCCAGATATCAGAGAGCAGAGACAAGCCATCCCTGCTGTGCCCTCTTCAAATTGTTGATCCACAGCCTCCGCGAGCACGACAAAATGTCTGGTGGTTCACACCACTAGTTCACAGTGGTTTGTTACAAGGTAGCGATGACTGGAATACCCCCAAATCTGCCTTCCTGTGAAATCTTAGATGACCGAATAGAAATTTTTTTTTTCCTTTTACCTGGCCCAGTTGGTGATCAACTTATGCACTGAAGCTTGAGAACTTTCATCCATCTTACTTTCATCCTATTGCGTCTCGCTGTTGATGATATGCATGTGAAATGTCTAATCTTTTAAAACACAAATCTTCACCATTGATCTTAATATCCTGCTGCAGTGAGTTCCCCGGGTCAATTGTGTGTAGTGGGGAAAAAAAGTACCTCCTTTTATCCATTTTAAACATGGTTCCTTTTTATCTCATCTTGTCCTCTTGTTCTTCCCCATGTAAAATGATTTCCATTTTGTGGGTACCTAGGCATAGAGAACTGAGTTGAGACAATAATCTCTCTTTGAGCTGGTCACCCAGAAGGCCTTGGGCATGCTGGGACATGGAGCAGTGGATTTCAGCTGGTAACTGAAGGGTGATGGAGCCCAGTCTTCTAATTAGTCACAAGTTTAGTTCCATGCCTATAAAAAATAGTCTCTACATTCTGCAAGAGGCAATGAGTATCTCCCTGTGATGCTGATAAATGGAGCCCAGTACAGTGGGAAGAACACTGGCTAGTTTATGGACAATCTGGATTCAAGTCTCATCTTGTGAGCAGCTGTGTGCCCTTGGGCACAATGCTTAACCTCTCTGGACTTCATTTTCCTCAATTACAGAATGAGGAGATTCGCCCAGTGTCCTGTGGTACCCTTCGGCCTTCAACATTCTGTGAATTCTCTGTATTTGCTTGTTACTTTGAAATATCTACTACATGAATTGATGGAAAGAAGTACGAGTATAGATTTTGTACTCTACAGAGTGCCCTTAACTCTAAAGTGGAGCTGGAAAGAAAACACTCCCTCTAAAATATATCCTCTAATTTTCAGAAAACGAATGTTATCTTTTTTTCAAAAACAGTACCCACATTAGGCTTTAATTACCAAAAATACACTTCTGCTGTAACTCTTAAGTGACAGTGCTTGCAGCCTGAGTCCTTTTTGATTGGTCATCAATTCCTAGAGCTCCCTTGCTTTCTATCAGTTCTCACAGCTAAATTGCTGGACATCGGTGCTGGGGCAGTTTCATGCCAGGCAATGAGAATGAATAGATGGGGTGACAGCTTCTGCCGTAGGACCACCTTGGGGAGGAAAAAGAGTGCTGTTCCAGTAAGGGAGGCTGTAGGAGCTACTCAGGTGAATCTTAATCTGAAAGGTGTTGCCACCCCTTCTCTGTGCAGAGGGAAAAAACAGTCACCTTCAGGGGCTTAGGAAGAGCATTCAGTCTCACTCAGCCTGGACTCGCTTCACTCAGTTTCTGGTCTGCTACATATTTCTCCAACTTTGTAGACTCAAACTCACTTCTTCAGCTCTCCATCCTGTTTCATCTTGATGAATTTTCACTTTCCAATCCCCAGTTGGAGAAGGCCTTTCATGTCTGATTTTAAAATTCATTATGGAATCACCACTATTGAAAGGACTCCATGTATTGGGAGGACAGACTGCTTTTCACTGGTGGGTTGACAAACTCTACTGATAGCATCAAGTGGCATGACAAGGCCCTGTTCAACAGAGCTTATTTGCAAGGCTAAAATAATAATAATAATAATAATAATAACCAAAAACCATGAGGTCCATATAATTCATGGAGGGTATAAAATCTTTGACAAAATTCCAGGTAACAGGTAGGAGAATAACAACAGTGAAATTAATAAAATAGCATATCTAGTGCCTAGAATAGCTTTTGAAAACAAACAGTCTAAAGAAAGCCCCTCCCACACCTCCCTTAATAACGTAGAGTGTCACATATGAGCACACATATCTATTTCCTCCTCCTCCTCATAATATACAAGAACGTGCTGATGTCTTTGTTGAGGCTTTTGAGGAAGCCTTGAAAACATCCCAGCAACATTTATAACAATTAATACACTCAGCTGCACCAGTGGGGAAACTGAAGGCCACATGGGACAAATTATTTGGTTCTTATTTGCTTATTTAGGCTATTTGGTTAAAACAACATTAAAACAAGTCGCAAATGTGGTATTTTTCTGAGAGCGGTGCTGCCCTCACTAAGCTGCCTCCATGTGCTCCATGACCCCTTGGTTGTCGCTACAAAGGGGAACCCAGTGTGCCAAATGCCATGTCTGTTCCCCTTCTGCCATCCCTGCTCACACTCTAGCTAGGGGATGACTTTTTGGCTCCAAAACCCTCCTGCCCACATTGGCTATGCCGCGTCACTGCTTGCTGCCCAAAGGCACGCTGCAAACACAGTTTGCTGTTCAAGTGCACCATGAACTAGACAAGCAATGGGCTGTACTTTTTTGTTTTAATTAATAGATTTTGTTTTTTAGAACGGTTTGAGGTTTTCAGAAAACTGAGCACTCACGGTTTGTCCTCTTATTAACATCTTTCATTCGTGCCGTATGTTTGTTGTAATGGATGAACCAATATAAATATGTTATTATTAACAAAAGTTCATAGTTTACATTAGGATTCATTCTTTCTGTTTAATGGTTCTATAGGTTTTGACAAATACTGTCGTGTATCTGCCATTACCATATCATACAGAATAGTTTCGCTGCCCTAAAATTCTTCCATGCTTCACTTAATCATCCCTTTTCCATCCCCCACCCCAACCTCTGGCAATCAATGGTCTTTTTATTCTATAATGTGCCTTTTTCAGAATGTTATATAGTTGGCATATACAACTATGTGGCCTTTCAGACTGGCTCCTTTCACTTAGCAACGTGCAATTAATGTTCCTTCATGTCATTCTGTGGCTTGATACCACATTTTTTTCTTTTTAATATAATTTATTTTTATTACACTGTTAGGTATATAGCAAAAATGAGCAGAAAGTACAGAGTTCCCATATGCTCCCCCATTTGCATAGCTTTTGCTATTATCAGCACCCCACACAAGAGTGGCATGTGTTACGATAAATGAACCTATATTGACATATCATTATCACCCAAAGACCATAGTTTACATTAGTGTTTGCTCTTGGTATTGTATATTCTATGGTTTTTTAAAAAAATATTTTATTTATTTTTAGAGAGGGGAAGGGAGGGAGAAAGAGAGGGAGAAAAACATGAATGGGTGGTTGCCTCTTGAGCACCCCTTACTGGGGACCTGGCTGGCAACCCAGGCATGTGCCCTCACTGGGAATCCAACCGGCAACCCTCTGGTTCGCAGTCCAGTGCTCAATCCACTGAACAGCACCAGCCAGGGCTATTCTACAAGTTTTGATAAATGTATAAGGACATGTATCCATCATTATAGTATCCTATAGAACAGTTTCACTGCCCTAAAAATCCTCGCTGCTCCACCTACTTATCCCTCCTTTCCCCAGCCCCTAGAAACCCTGATCTTTTTCCTGTGTCCATAATTCTGCCTTTTTCCAGAGAGTCATATAGTTGGAGTTACACAGTAGGTAGACTTTTCAGATTGGCTTCTTTCACTTAGTACCACACATTTTATGGTTCCTACAAGTCTTTATATTAGCTTCACAGCTAATTTGTTTTTTGCCTTGAGTGATATTCCATTCTCTGGATGTACAACAGTTTATTTATCCATTTATGTACTGAAGGACATCTCGGTCACTTTCAAGTTTTGGCAGTTTTGAGTAAAACTGCTATAAACATCTGTGTACAGGTTTTCGTGTGGACTTAAGTTTTCAACTCCTTTGGGTAAATACTGAGGAGTGTGATTGCTGGATTGTAAGGTAAGAGCATGTTAATTTTTGTAGGAAACTACCAGACGGTCTTTCACAGAGGCTGCACCATTTCGTGTCCCCACCAGCAGTGATGGAGGGTTCCTGTTGCTCCACATCCTTGCCAATATTTGGTGTTGTCAGGGCTTCAGATTTTGGTCATTCTAATAGGCCAGTCGTAGTATCTCATTGTTGTTTTAATTTGCATTTCCCTAATGACATATGATGGACTGCATCTTTTCATAGGTTTATTTGCCACTTGTATATCTTCTTTGGTGAGGTATCTGTTCGGATTTTTTTTTTTTTAATGCTGGGTACTTTTTTCCCCTCATATGTTCCCTGACAGGAATCGGACGCATCACCTTGGTGTATCAGGGTGACCCTCTAACCAACCGAGCTACCTGGCCAGGGCTGCTCAGAGTTTTTGACGATTTTTTAATTGAGTTGTTTGTTTCTTTACTGCTGAGTTGTGAGAGTTCCTTGTATATTTGGATATAAGTCTTTTATCAGATACATTTTATGAACACTTTCTCCAAGTCTGTGACTTGTCTTATTCTCTAACATTGCCTCTCACAGAGCAGATATTTTTCACTTTTCATGAAGTCCAACTTACCAATTTTTCTTTCATGCATCATGCTTTTGGTGTTGTATCTAAAAGTGTGTTTAAATGTCTGGGAAACAAGACTGGGAGAGATCACTGCACTCCAGAAAGGAGCTTGGAAAATCCTGGGGAGATGTCCTGAGTGGGACTTTTAGCATCTGAGGGTGACTGCTGGCCCTGTGTCGGCCCAGCCGTGAGCACCAAACACCTGCAGGCCTTCCCGCCTCTCCAGCGGCGCCCTTGTCCTGCGTGTCGTTGCTCACACCTTCTAACGCAGATTCCTCCCGTTTAGCTTTGGGGAGAAACAAAGATTTCCATTTAGCTTTTGGATATATCATTGTCCCTTAATCCTTGATGATTTATTAAATGAGTGACTTTTCTAAGGCTAGTAAAGTAGTCACGTCTTTCCGACAAACTCACTCAACCAATCTAGTCTTTCTAACACAAAAACAGAGAGAAGCAATTGTGGTTTATTTTTTTAAAGATGGTAAGTTGTATTTTTTTAAAAGTTCTTTGACTCTAACATAAGGTACTTCAAATTGGCAATGACATTTGTAAGGAAGAATAGAAGAAAAACAAGTTATGACTGTTGGTGGATGTGTAGATGATCGCAATTTCCCAGGTACACTTGTTCAACTGTAGACCCAGGTCCATGACCTCAAGCAGCTTTGGTAATTCTCACTTGCAGGATTTACCTTCTTGACCTCATGCTCCCATGGCTGGCTTGTTTGTGACTATATCACGAAACGCCTGACAGCCTATCTTGTGCTAATGTTATTTTTAAATCTACCTCAATGTGGGCTCCTTTAAAGCTGGAATCAGTGGTTTTCACTACCCAGCCCAGAATCTTCTATGTGGCAAGCCTTGGCAAGTGCTGTTGAGTTCATTCAGTAAATCTTTATCCAATAATACCTACTGAGTGTTCAAGAGAACTGTATTTCTGAGGAGCCACATTTATAAAAAGAATATAGGGAAATGAAGAAGGTTGAGGAAAACTATCCAAAATTCCCAAAATGCTGAAATATAGGACACAGGAGGAAAAAAGAAGGAGCATATTAAAGATGTTCAACTGTGTGAAGGAGTTGTGTTAAGCAGGGTTGTTCTTCATTTCCCTGAAGAACAAGAGAAGAAGGAAATGTAGGTACAATGTAGAAATAAAATAAAGATTCAGGGAGCATGGAAGGAAGAATATTTTTTACTTTAGGATTCTTGGAATCTTGGTGGAGGCACGCAGAAGGCAGGGACAAAAGAAACTATGGTTTTCTCTTAAAGGATGCAAAGCTAGGTTGACTTAATTAAGCCCCACCAAAGGGAACACCCAGATGCTGAAAACTGGGTAGCCACATGGTGGCCAGTTTTCTGTCCATGTGCCCATGGGCCGAATTAATGTGCAACAAGCAAGACATTGATTGCAAGAGAAACTCAGATCAGTGCCTCTTCCAACCTTATTGGTTCAGTGCAAAAGTGAGTGGTAGGAGCAATAGCAGTGAAAATGTCAAAATGCTGCCTAGTATTTTGAACCATCTTGCTGGAAATCGGAGGCAAGGACAAAATGCTTTTTGGGGGTGGGGGTATCTCTTGAAAATTTGCAGCATCTTCTAATAACAGCTCATTTATGGAGCCCTTGCTACACGGGAGGGGATGTAGGGGGCCTGACGAGGTGAGGAGGAGCCGGCGTGAGCGCAGTTCACAGATGAGGATGTAGCAGTTCCGTGAGGTTCCCCACATGACTAGCCAAGCCTCTCAGTCAGTGAGGAGAGACCCAGACGCTGATCCTAGGTTCTATCCAGGTCCAGAGCTCTTGCCCCCACTATCTTGCCCAATGACCTTTGGACTTGGGACCTGCCTAAGCAAATCCCAGGTCAATCCCACGGACTCCTGGCTGCTCCAAGAGGTTTTCTACCATTGACTTGAAAGCCAATTCCAACATCTGGGCCCACTGTGGCCAAAAGAACCTCCGCAGCTGCTCTCAACCTTGGCTGCACATTGAAATCACCTGGGAAACTTTTCAAAAATGTTGACGCCAGGGTCCTGTCCCTAGGGATTTTGGTTTAATTGGTTTTTAGTGCAACTTCAGCACAGAGCTTCATGTTTAACTTTTTATTGAAGTATATTATACGTGTAGAAACGTGCTTGTGCTGTAAGGATACATTGCGATGGAGTTTTACAAACCAAAGGTACCCGTGTAACACCACCCAGCCCAAGAATCAGAATGTCACAAGCACCCGGGAAGCACACATCCATCTCCTGTCTAGCCTCCCCTCCTCCCCACCTCACCACACTGCCCAACCACTCTCTGCACTTTTGACAGCATAGGCAGTTTGGGCATAGAGATTTTTAAAGCTCCCCAAATGATTCTAATGTGCAGCTACCATTGACAGCAATTGTCTTTCTGGGTGAAGGTATGGTGAACTAAACCAAATGCATAGAGACAGGTAAACCAATATGAAGACAAATAAGAAGAAACCCAAGCTACACTTTTATATTAGCTAGTCAACAAGGATAAAAAAAAAGGGGGGGTGGTTTACAATTTTTAAAAACAAGGTCTTTCATTTATAAACAACTTTTCTCAGCATTCACCTCTCAGTGAAAGAAAGCCTGCCATCCTCAGAATTGCCAAAATCACATTTGCAGATAATAATAAATTAATTTATGGAATGCTTTCTATGTGCCTTTCTAAATGCTTCTTCACTCATTAGCTCATTCAGTCCTCATAACACCCAACAACAAGTTCTGTTATTGCTCCATTTTACAGATGAGAAAATCTTGGCATAAAGAGACGAAGCAAGTCGTCCAAGGGCACAGCTTGTCCTTAGCAAAGCTTCACTCACAGAGAGAAATTCTTCTTGCTGTATTTCCATTGTGCTTTGTATTTTAAGTATCTATGCCAGCTGACCCCTGCTATTAAATACCTGGACAAAGACTTATGCCACACTGATTTCCTTCATTCCTCGGTGGAATGAGCTGGGAAGAGTAGAGAAAAATCACAGAATTACCTATGTGTATGGGAATGGACCTTGATGGACATGTAGTTTTACTTCCTTCTTTTCTAGAGGAGAAAATGGGCCAAGAGAGAAAATTTTGGATGCCTTAACAAGCTGAATGAAAAAAATAGAGAGAAATAGTAGAGAAAGTAGAGAAATAGTAGAGAAAGTACAAACCCCAGGTGGAGAAAAGCTAGGTAAGGTCTTCACTGGCCTTTGACCTATGTCCTCTAAACCTCAGAGGTAAAAGTTCATGGCCTTTGTTAGTAAAACCTGCGGCCAGTGATGTTGCTATTATTTAATTTAACCTTCCTAGCATATTCACATGTAAATATTGTTTTGTATAATTATAAAAGTCTCTTCAAGTACAGTGAGCTTCCCGTCTAAACCGAATTGAGAACTGATGATCACAGTTATCTGAGTTGGAAACTGGATCCTCTCAGGTTTCCCTGAGTTTGTTCAGTTGTTTGGACTTCATTTTGTATGTGACCAGCCTCCTAGCATATTTATTCTGGCGATGGAAGGGGTAGGGTGTGAGCAAAATCTCTTGGAGAAATGTTCACTGAAAACTTGGTGTTACATGTGTCAGTCTTATTTCTTGAGCCCTTTCCGAGAGCAAAACAAATCTGAGAAAATGTGAGGCTTGTTGCTCTTCCATTTTTCTCCTCTAAGGTTATTTTGGAGCTTCTTGGTATCACTCATTTCCCCGCGCCCTGTTTTTAGATCTCCGCCCCACCTCTCACCGCTGCTGGTGTCCATCTGCTCTCCCAGGTCCCCACGTCCTTTTACTTTCTTCACTCGGTTTCCCTGGTCTTTTGGTATGAAACCCCCTTTGTGCCAGAGTGCTGGGTCTGTTGCTCTCTAAATTTTTTAAGAGCAATTTTCCCAATATAAATTACACCCTCAATTACTCTTCTCTCCCTAGAGCAGTGAATCACATTTTAAGAAGCCGTTAGGGTGGGGGCAGCTGGATACAGAGCCAGGAGGTTTGAGCCAGTGCCGGCTTGTCACCCTCATTCAGTTTACCCTGCTGTGGCAGCCAAAGAGTAGCCTGTGCTGAAGTCACCAGCAGTGGGAGGACCTCTCCTGCCCAGTCCCACTTCACCATATGCTCTGGGTACCGATGCTGTAAGCACTGGCCTGTTTGGAGGCAAAAAGGAAAATTAGCTTTGTCTAAGATGGCTTGAAACTTGAACACCGGGTAGATTGCATACGTGCCCCCAATGTTCGTCCTTCTCCGTATCATTGCCATATGCCCCGTGACTTTGCAGTTCTTTCTTTCAAGAGATGATCCACTGAGTCTGCCTGTGACGTCTGCTTTGGAAGTTAGCAGATGTGACACAAGCAGGGACTGGAAGCGTGCTTGTATCACGAACTTCTTCTCTTGCATCTTTACTGTTTTCACAAGAAGAGCACACCTGGGCTGGCCTATGGTCCCAGGATGGGAATAAGAGATATGTGGGACAGAGCTGCCCCAAGGAAGCTTCCCCAGCCCAGCCCAGCCCAGCCTAGAGCAGAACCATCCAGCGGACCCAGAGTTGCATGCACAAACCCAGCCAAGATCAGCAGGTCTACCTGCCGAAACTTCACTTGAGCTGCAGGCGCAGGAGCTGGAGTAGGAAGTGGTTGTTGCTTTGAGCCCCTGAATTTTGAGATGGCTTGTTCCATAGTAACTGAGATGAAGTCGTGCCCTCAGAGACTATCACGATGATTATATGGCCAACTAGCAACAAAAGCACTTGGTGAATGTCAGACTGTGGAGCGTGAGCATAAGGGCACGGGCTGCTGAATAAGCTCTGGACTTGCAGCCTGAAGACCTGAGTTCAGAGCCACTCATGCCCCCAGTTCCTCTCTAAACTTGGGCAGATAATTTGAAATGTCTCGGTCCTACCAGGAAATTACAGAGCTGGCCTACAAACTCAAAAACACAAGAACTTGAGAGAATGTTGGAAAATTACTAGGGGACCTAGAACTTTACTGGTAGAGAGTTAACAAAGAGAGGAGGAAGGTGGGACAGAGGTAAGAGGATATTTTATTTGGGTAGAAACAAAACGTGATACCCATAGAAAGTACAGATACATGGAGTGGGAAACTGGATGATTTTGAAGGATGTTTCATCTAAGGCTAGGAGGTATACTTGGAGGCCAGATACAAAGTCTCATTTCTTCAGAGACCTGAAAGTGTAGGATAGATGAATAGGCAAGGGAGGAGGGAAACCTTGACGATGGCTTACAGAAGGCACCTTCCTGACATTCTTCACTCGGAATAAAGCAAAGCCGGAGACAATTGTGAAGTCTTTGGTCAAACGGAGGTGTAATAGTCCAGGCTGGTAATTCAGTGCACGTGCCTGAGGCCCCTCCTAGCTAAATTCAACTTTTCTCGGTTGCGTATTACTTGACCTTGGACAAGTCACCTATCCTGTGGACAAGTGGGTGAAATATGGTTCACCTGTTCCTTAGGTATTGGTTACATGCTGTGTCCCAGGAACTGTCTGGACCCTGGGGGTGAAACAGCAGTCACCCATGGTTCCTGAGCTGGCTACCAACTCGGGTGGATGGATTTTGTACACATTGTCATTCGTGTCAAAACATATACTACTAAATTCTTTTTCAGAAGGGAAAATTACCCCTCAGGGGATGTTAAATGGCTTGTCCGAAGTCACGCAGCTTACAAGAGAAAGGTGAAAAATTTTACATTTTGACCCTGAAATCTGTCTTGTTTCTCCTGAACTACGCTGTATCCTCTTGTTCGCTGTTTGATTTTATTTGCAAAAATGTTTATTTTACACTTTTTTGGAGTACATTCCTGTACATAGAGTTAGGCGCTTGAGCTTCTGTTGTTGTTCCATGGAGAAGCTGTGTGATTTTTAAGTCAGGGGATCAAGTTCTCAGTTTCTAGGGCTTTGGAAGTAGGTTTCTCTATTGGGTAGGGACTGAGCTTAAAGGTACAAAAATAAAGGAATGTTTTCTTCAAGTTCTTCTACTCAATGGAATACTTTGAGAACATTAAATATAATGAATGACTATCAAACTTTATAGGTGAGAGTGTAATTTGAAAATATATTTCGAACCTATAAAGGAACATGCTTTTTGTCCTAACAATTTTAGCTTGAGGAACTTATCCTACAGAAATATTCACAGACATACGAAATTATTCAGGGCAGCATTTTTTTTTTTTCTGGCAAGACACTGGGAATCTAAATGACCATCAATAGGAAACAGTTAAACAAATGTTGGTACTTCCTTAGGATGGAATAGCACGCAACTATGAAGAAGGAAAAGGAAAAAGAAAGAGAGGAAGTAAGAAGAGGAGAAAGAGGCTTTTTATGTTTTCACATAGCGCAATTCCAAGATGTTCTGTTAAATGAAGATGGTAGGACAATGTCCATGGGAGAAAGGCAGGTGGAGTCTCTGGGATTTCAGTAAGACGTCACAATGACTTACTAGATCAGAGGCAGCAAGTTTCCTCTTAATCTGTGCCAACACTGATTGACAATGTATTATATGGAAGGTGCCCAGGTACATTTTATAGAATGCGTAAAATGATGTGAGAGAAAGCCCCTCTCACCTACCACAGTCTAGCTGAGGCTGTACATAATCTTTACATGCACCGATAACAATCAAAACCATCATATGATCAGAGAATGGATGTGGAATCAACCCGATGTTGGGATGAGGACCAAGTTTGAGCTGGAGAGAATCAGGAGTGTTCAGAAGGATTTAGATAGAACCACAAGACTCTGGGAGCCAGGCAGGGACTCTCTTAGCAGAGACTGAATTTAGAATGAGCAAGGTGATTTGAGGACAAAGAGGACTGCTTTGGCTGGAGACGGGAGACAAGCTTAAAGAGCAATTCGGTGATAAGGGCACTGAGGAGGACCTGGGATGCCAAGATAATGATCTGGAATTTTGTTCAGGTATTTAAACCAGGGGCAACCTGCACAAAACAATAATTTGGGAAGTGTAATCTGGCCATCCTGTGCCAGGTGGTTAGTAGCAGAGGAGGTCTGAGGTTAGCAGACTCCTGGAGACCTCAACAGGAGTCCGGGCACAAGGTGAGGAGGCCCAAGCCAGGTTGGTGGCTGGAAAAGTAGAAGAAGAGAGACAGACACTAAGGCTTTATTCCTCAGCCTACCCTGCCTGGACATGACTTTGACGTTCTCCAGACAAGTCATAATTATCTTGGGTTTTACAGGTGTATAATATTGCTGTTTGTGCAAGTACATGAGGGCCAAAGACAACCTCATTCAGTTGTGTCTCTAGCTGTTTGTCTGCAGACTGTTACAGGCTGAAAATTGGTGTGAAACATGCTTCCAACACATTCAGAGCTGCATCCAACCCGCTGCTGGATCCACGGAGAATTCACAAACGTAAATTTAATTCCTGAAAGCAAAGGCTAAAGGGTAAAAGTGGTTCTTAAAAGTTATTTTTCTAATATTGATCATAACTTGAGTTGACATTTTCCTTTTAAAAAGCAGGTTATTAAAACAACATGGGTTATTTAAAACTCGTTACAAAAATGAAGTAGATTGTGAGTGCTGTCATGTAAAGAGTTCTATGCTCTGTTGGTAAGTGATAAAAGCAAGTCTACTGACAATATCATCATGTACTGCTTCTGCTAAAGACATTACATATGTCTTAGGGATGAAGCCTGGGAAGCCACCCTCCAGCTGGGCACAGGGAATGTGGGGAAGGAGGGTGCAGAATGGGAAAGTCACGTTTTGCTTCTGAATTGTTGTAGTGTTTTACGAAAAGGTTAATGCTTATAATGAAGACATTCTTAAAGGTATTTAGCATATTCCAGAAAAAGGACAGCCCCCACAGTGCCTTCCTCAGGCTCAAGCCTATTATAGGAAATAAGACAAAATGCTAGTTGGGGAGAGAGAGGGAAATAGAGGCAGGGAGGCAATAGTAAGTCTTCCTGGATTCCACAGACGGCTTCTCCAGGCTAGCTCCCCAGTGGAATCTAGTGTGGTTAAGAGCATGGACTTCTCCCTTTGGGAAGGTTACGTATACCCCTTAGGCTTCAGTTTCCTCAACTGTAGCACGAGGATGCTGTGGTAAAATGAACTAAGGTGCAGAAAGCATGAATTCGCACGTGGTGGCCAACACCTAGCAGGCCTTCAGGAATCACTGGCCAGGATTATCCTTGTCTACCCGGCATTTCCAAACAGTTAACGGTGACCTCGTACTTTTTCTTGACCTTTTAATTATTTACTGGATTGACCCCCTACTAGAATGTGCAGCCCTTAAAGGCAGGTTTTAAAGTTCTTTTAATTGTTTTTCTTCCTTGCTGACAAAAATAATGCATTCTTAGCAACCCCCCCAGCCCCCGCCCGCCAAGAAAAGTCAAAATATCTGCCTTCAGCTCGACCCCTAAAGATAATCTTTGTAGATTGTGGTTTCTATAGAATAGGAGTTGTGAAGGGCAGGATAGTATATATTTTTGGCTATGTAGCCACATGATGTCTGTCGCAGCTACTCAGCTTTGTCCTTACAGCAGGGAAGCAGTCACACACAATACCTACACAAACGGTATGGCTGCGGGCCAGTAACGCTTTATTTATGAAAACAGGCCCATTTGGGCTGGCTCCTGTTCTAGAAGAGTCCTGGCTGTTTAATGGAAATCTAATGCGAACCACATATGTACTTTTATATTTTCTTATAGTCGTACTTTAAAAAAAGGTTTTTAAACAGTAAAATAAATTTCAATGGTATGTTTTATTTAACCCAATATGTCCCAAATATTATTTCAACATGTAATCAAAATAAATAATTATTGCTTTCATACTAAGTCCTCGCAATTTGCTGTGAGTTTTATACTTACAGAACAGCTCAGTCTGGACTAGGTACATTTCAGGTGTTCAGTAGCGACATATGGACAGCTTATCTGGAGAAGCTAGATACTCTTTGTGTGCATATAATTACATAAATTTTTAAAAACAGATGTAATATAATATACATATTTTTTGTACTGCCTAATCTTTCTTGGGGATTTTTTCCTATATCCCTATAAAGATCAACCATTTTCTGGACAATTATAGTATTCTACTGCCTAAATTTATCATAGTCTATTTTATCAGTTTCCTATTGGTGGGCATTTGCATTGTTCCTAATTTTGAATTGTTATTTAAAATAGTTCAGGGATTGTCCTTCTACATATGTCTTAGCACCTGTGGGAGTGTATATTTAGAATAAATTCTTGGGAGTTGGATTGCTGAGTCAAAGGCTGTGATGACATTTGACTTTTTAATAACTATGGGCAAGCTGGGGACCTGGGATCCTATCTTGTTTTTCTTGGTATCTCCAGCATGTTTGCTCTCAGTGGGTAATTTTTAAATGAATGGATAGATAAAAATCTCCCACCTGGAGAGAGAGAGGGAGAGAGAGAAATAATGTGGAATAAAGTAGGGACAGTTAGCTGCATATTAAAAAGACACAAACCGAAACACCCCGGGTTGGTGTAGTGAAAGGTGCTTGTTTAACATTCAGTGAAGTGCCTCTGAGTTCATCCCAGTTCCAATCCCTACCCCTCTCAGAAGGTCCCCAGGCCTGGCGTCTTAGCTGTGGCATTATGTGCTGCACTGGGAAAACCCCCTCGCTTCAGGGATCAGACCAGCTCCGGGATTCTGGAGTCCCACCTGTGGGGCATCTCTGTTATGAAGCCCACTGCCCATGTGGAATGAGAGGAAGTGTCCTCCCCTAGTCCCCACAGCCTGTCCCCACTGTGGCAAAGAAGGTTCCGCTCCCTAGTGGCCAAGAACACAGATGGAAAATCTGACTATAAGAACTTGGCTTTATCTTGAGATCTTCCCTGTCCTCCTACCTGCTGAGGAGTACCCCCTGATCTGTCTCTCAAACCAGCAGCTTGGGCCACACTTCCAGCTCTGCCTGACACTCCCATCCACCAGCCTCCTTCACTCATTCTCCTCCAGCTCACCCAACCCTCCTGCCAACCCAACCCAAAAAGCTGGATTTTCCATTGCCCTCTGGAAGGCAGGGCCTGGCTTCTTCATCCCCCAGAGGCTGCCATAGTGCCTGGCATATTGTTTGTACTTGATAGGCATGAGTTGAGTAATAGGGCAAAATAATCACCACTTTTTAATTTTCCCTCTAAACTTCTATATGGAATAACTCACTTTAGTGCCAGTTAGATAGCAGGCACTGTGTCAGGTAAACAAGATAGACGGGGCCCCTAAGCTCATGGAGCTCAGGATTGCAGGTCCTTTTGTGACCATATCTAACACTTCATGACTCCCCAGACACCCATGGATCATTCCGTACTTTTATTCACTCAAATGTTTATTTGTGCACCTGTTATGTGCTAGCATTAGCTAAACACTCTCTAATTTAGCCTTCACAAGAATCCTCCAGTGAAGGTAATACTGGCCCCATTTAACACATGGGGGAGTAGGATTAGGTAACTCACCCAACTCCACATATGCCCAGGAGTGAGTGGGGCCAAGACTCCAGCCCAGACCTGCCTCGCTCAGCATGCACACCCTGTTTATCCTGGAGCTCCATGTCCTGGCAAGGAAGCACTGACCCTGCAGGAAGAAAGGAAGAACATTCTAGACCAGGCATATACCTGGCACCCAGTTGGGAAAAGTGGGGTGTGCGTGTGTGTGTGTGTGTGTGTATATGCTTGCACATTTGTCTGAGAGGCTAATTCCATTTGTCTGGGGAACTAAGAAGTAGGAGAGTGAGAGAGATGACTGGAAAAGACCAGAAGTAGCTGATTAAAGAGTTTCTTGAATTGCTTTTCTTTATATCCCTAAACCTTAGATCTCAGTACCCCTCATTCTAACTTCTAAATATCTCACTGCTTTACATGTGTTTCTGAGTGGAAGCTCTCCTTGCGGTGCCCGGAAATGGCTTGTCCAAGCTACTGTGGTTTGTGGTGAGCCACGACTAGAATCCAAAGAACCTAGGCTTGCTTTCCATGTTACTTGACATATATATACACACACACACACATGCACACACACATATTTATATACGTATATATATTTTATATGTATATATTTATATATGTATTTAGATTATATAAATACATATGTAATTATATATAATATAAATAGTATACATTATATTATATAAACCTAATATATATTTATATATAATCTATCTATCTTTATATATATAAAGATTTTATTTATTTTATTTTTAGACAGAGGGGAAGGGAGGGAGAAAAAGAGGGAGAGAAACATCAGTGTGTGGTTGCCTCTCGCATGCCCAGAACCCGGGACCTGGCCTGCAACCCAGGCATGTGCCCTGACTGGGAACTGAACCAGCGACCCTTTGGTTCCCAGGCTGGTGCTCGATCTGCTGAGCCACACCAGCCAGGGCTGATTTTTATATTTTGAAATCAAATAAAAGTCAGTGGTGTTACTGCTCCTTGGGAGCTTTAATTCGAGGGTATTCTGCAGCATTCATAAAAAAAGCAGCGACAGCTTGACTATTCAGGCCTTTGCCTTAAATTCAAGTCCAGAGTCTCCACTTCCTCCTGCTCCTACGCTTCTCCCAGCTGCCAAAACTGTCTCCCTCCCAAGGCCATACCTTCGGGAGCAAGGAAAGAAAAACAAGAGCAAGTCGTTTCGATTAAATAAGAACTAATAGATCCAGGCAAAATGACTCTAATCAGAACCACAGACACTCTGCTGGCCCAGGGGGGAAAATTCTGTGAAATAATAATGCTCACATTCTCCTCTCTTTTTCTTCCCACTTTGAGCAGTGGACTTTTCTGCCCTGACGATGTTTAAAATCTTGCCAGAGGCAAGAACACAGAGGGAAAATATTCCTGCCTATAAACAAGGAAAAGTTTCATGGAAGGGACTTAGAATTTTGAGACTTATATTGAAATTGGCAGCAGGAAAGTCTAACGCTCTGGAAATAATGATCCAGCATTAGGTCACTTGGGCAATGAAGCCATCCTGCACAGACTTAAAAACGTTGCCTCAGCCTCTTTTCTTCCCAACTTGAAGCCACAGAAGGATGGTTCACTCATTTATTCAATATTCATTGGACCCTTACTATTTACAGGGAATTTGAACAGATACAAAGTGAAAACACAATCTCTTCGAGGTTACAGTGCAGCAGGAATGACACCCGTGCAGGAGTGGCTTCTGGGGCCACACGGATGGTGATCGGTGACTCCCAGGGATCCTCTTGGGCCCAGGGCTGAGCTCCCCTCTACGAATGCTAAAGGGCCTCCCTGTGCCTTCCGTGACCTTTCACATGGCTCACTCCACTCCCAGCCGCACCCTACTTCACCCCACCAGAGAGATGTTTTTTAATTTTATTTTTCAATTAGAGTTTACATTCAGTGTTATTTTGTGTTAGTTCAGGTGTGCAGCATAGCGGCTACACAATCGTATCCTTTACAGACTGATCCCCCGATGTTTCCAGTACTCCCCCCAGGTTATTATGATGTTATTGTCTATATTCCCTGTGCTGTACTTTACATCCTCAGGACCACTGGAGAGCTTAGATATTATCGTTATGCGAAATCTGGACCTTGAACCCCTGCCCTGTTCGATGGTGGAGGAAGGAAGAGTGGGTGCAGAAGACAGGAAATTGGCCCCAGTAAAGTGTGAACTGGAGACAATATGGGGAGAACTTTCTGGATCTGGAATAGCCACTTATTCATTCTTCCTTGGCCGCATCCAGAAGTCACAGTGAGCATTGTCTTTTCTTCACTGATGCTCACTGACAGGGACGCTGACCGTGTTTTCCCACCTCGAAGTCGGGGCAAGAGATCTGGCAGCGAGCCATCCTCATTCTTGGTGGGTCTACCTGAAAACACCCACTCCCACCTTCCCTGTCTCCATCATCACAGGCCCACCTCTGAGATAGTGCGGGTTTGGTACCAGACCATCACAACAAAGCGTATTATCTCAATAGAGTGAGTCACACAAATTTTTTGGTTTCCCAGTGCATAAAAAAGTATGCGCACACTATACAGTAGTCTAATAAGTGTGCAATAGCATCATGTCTAAGAATCAATGGACATATGTCCATTAAAAATACTTTATTCCTAAAAAATGCTACATCCTCTGATCTGGCTGTTGGGAAAATAGTGCTGATAGACTTGCCCTATTCACGGTTGCTACAAACCTTTGATTTGTAAAACACATAACCCGTGAGGTGTAACAAGGCGAGCTGTGCCTGTATTGCTCTTCTTTCTCAGATGAGGAAGCTGGGACCCGGGGGCATTGATGTAAGCACAGACCAAGAGCATAGACCAAGCATCTTCGGCTTGGAATGCTGCGTCCTCCCAGTCGATCCATCTTTAATTCCCCCCTGCCCAGTTCTCTTGGCCTCTGTTTCATCCTGCCAGTGAATCCTCAAACCCTGGGTTAAGAATGCAGAAAACAGTTAATTTCAATTCAACGCTTCCACTTCTAGATATTTACCCTGAAGAAAACGTTTCCCCTCAAAATAAGGCTTGACCATGAGCTTTTTTGCATCTTTATTTATAATAATCGAAAACTGAAAACAGCCCAGGTGTCCACTGACAGATGATTACACAAATTGTGGTAAGTCCATACAATGGAATATTACCCTTCAATTAAAAAGGAACAAATTACTGATACATGTGACAACACAGATGAGTCTCACAGACATTATGCTGAGTGAAACAAGCCAGACGCAAGAATATATACTGTATGGTTTTGCTTATATGAAGTTCTAGAACAGGTAAAAGTAGAAACCAGGGACTTACAGGGGCTACAAGGACGGGGGATGGACGGGGTCTAGGGAAAGGAGAGGAATAACTGGGAAGGGGCATGAAGAAACATTCTGGGTGATGGAAACATTCTGTATCTTGATGGGGGTGGGATTACAGGGTGTGTGCTTTTGTTAGAACCGATCAATATGTATACTTAAGATCTGTCCACTTTGGTATTATAAGTCATACCTACATTTTAAAAGTAGGGGAAAAAAAGGTAGAACATGATCACTGCAACACTATACATAGAAGTAATGAAGTAAGCAGAAGTTATTCTCCCACATCCAAATTTCACATCTCTGTGCAAACTACTGGTTATTATTTCATGCAATAACGCTCCAGAGACCCTTTCGAGGCGTGTATGTCCACATCAACGGGCTCACGCTGTCTACGGGGCTGTAGCCTGCTCCGGGATAATATGCAGAGCTAAGGGAAGGCTCTGTGTGAGATAAGCAAGCGGAATGAAATGGCTCCTTCTGGGTGTCAACAATTTCCTATTTTCATGTTAAATATTGTTCTTCCACGTGACCCTGCTCTGATAGATTTTTATGGATGTCGCTAAGAGGCAACAGAATGTTCTGGAGACATCATATGTTTCTAAATGTTTTTTTCTTTTAAGGGAGCTGTATCCTCCCAACTATCTCATCTCAGGTTTCTTCTCCTCATTCCTGCCCCTCTTCTTGACATCTCAGGCAACACCGTTGAAACCCCAGCAAGCTCATTTCCCATTTTAACTGTGCAGAACACTTTCATGGGCTTGAGCCTTCCTGAGGTATGTGGAGAAAGTGCTGATCTCTCATAGGCTAGATCAGTGGTTCCCCAAGAATGAGGACCCCTTCTTAAGGTCTAAACACCCCAGAGGCATTTCCTATGACACTTATAATATCTATGGATGAGAAAATACATGGAAAGGAAAGGCTACTGTTAATGACATACAATGTCTTTAATTGGATTTGCATTTTGTTAACTATGACAGTATCTATATGCATTAAAATATTGTGAAAATATTAATAGCGACTACTATTATTGTATATTTCTTACATGCCAAGTATTTTGCTAAGTGCTCTGCATGCATTATCCATAATTTCGCCCACCACCCTACAGGGTGGAAACCTTTATCATCCCCATTATATAGATGAGGAAACTGAGGCTCAGAGAGGCTAAGTAATTTGCCCAAGCTCACATAGCTGGGAAGTGGTGGCCTACGAATTCCAAGTCTACCAGGCATGGAGGATTGAATGCCACTTGACCTGCCTCCTTTATTTACTTTTTCTGTGGACAGTGTTTGGCATGTCTATGAATTCTCCAGCCCCTGGCTTAACCTCAAGGCCTCCTTGGAATCTGAGACCACCAGGAGGGGGTCACGGGCTATTTGGGGAATGGGCGTAGGTGCTGAGCACTCAGCCTTGTGTTGAGCTCATTCCCTAGCACGGGACCTTCCTAAATCCAACCTCCTGTGTGTAGCATCTCTCAAAGCCCTGAGCTCCCGGTGCTTGAGTCTGCCTCTGTCTGGCCGGGCTTGTCCACGTGTCCCAGAGGCTGGAGGGATTGACCGTTGAGAACCTGTTTGCAGACTATTAGAAACAATAATCACCTTGCCCAGTAACCTGATCTACCTCAAAAGAAGGGTCTTGATTTTAGCAAACAGTTGAAGTGGCCTCTGTGTAAAGCGGAGGGCGGAGCAGGACTGAGTCAGCTCCTGAAATAGCATTTCTTCTGGGCAGCTGGAATTTGTGTGGTAATCAAGCCAGGCCCAAGGGCCAATTTTTGGGCCCAGGGGTACTGAGCTCACACCCTTCTGGCTGTTTCTTCCCCTGGAATTCTGAAACCGGCTTCCCCTGTATGTGGAAATCGAATCGCTGCCCCGCCAGACTGAGCGAGTAACTCTGTGCTTGATGCCCACGGGACCAAGTGCGCTCACTGAATCTTTACCGTGTGCTCCAACACGTGGCCTTCTTTCATCCTCACCACGAAATGTTGTTGCTGCGATGGCCCCCATTTCACAGGTGAGACTTTGACGCAGCTGCGTGCAGGAGCCAGCGCTGATCGGCAAGCTAGGGGTTAAACACGGCCATTATTAAAAATTACATTGCATAAACTTATAACCGAATAAATTATATGAAAAACAAAGGGAATAAATACTCAGCATTTATCACTCCCTAACGACTGACTACCTTTCACTCAGGCCTGTGCTTCAGGGGCCATTTCTGGGTGTCGCATCGGTGTGGTGGGAGTCCCGGGTCAGAGTGTGTTGTCTTGCCAACTCTCCCTTTTGTGGCATCGTGTTGGCAGTTTGAGATCCGCCATGGTGGCAGTTTTTATGCCACAGAAATTGACAAATGTACAAATCAGGGCTTGTGTTTTTTTCCCCCAGAGAGCTGGTTGTTAAACATTTACCAGTTCCCCTCTACTGAGAGAGGTTAACTCACTTAACAAGGTCAGAAGGCTGGTGGGGGAGCCAAGCGTGCGGCTGGACTCCAGAGAGCTTTCCACTGCGGTATCCTACCTCTTAAAAAATATATAAAGGGTCTTCAACAAGTTAACAACAAGGAAATAAAGGTGTTGAAGGAGGGAAGAAAGATTAAAAGAGACTTAAAAGACAAGCAATCACAATATATACACCTTATTTGGCTTCTGATGAAA